>JBDODC010000037.1:0-211553 GCA_039880875.1 Aspergillus pseudoglaucus | reverse complement strand
TGTCTTCTTCGCTACGACCTTCCCTTTTGCACTTAGTTGATGGCCGCCAGAATATGTATAAAAAGGCCATACGATAGATAGATATTTAGAATCAGAGTTCTCCCTCTATTCACTCCGAATAGTGCCTTTGACATCGTACCGAGCATAGTAGTCAACAATAGCGCATCAGAGTTTACTTGAATTTGGGTACTGATGAGGAGTGTCCCGATATGCAGGCGGCAATATACCCTCTACCGCCGCCTTGATTTGAAGAGCCAACGTGCGTGAGTGCCACCGGTGATGCTGGGTATGGCCACCCATGACCCAGAAATTATCAAGTCGCAAATGGCGCTTCCACAAACCGCGGATTTCGCCCTCCGCGTCGATGCCCCAAGTTGCATCCAGGCGAGCGGCAATTGCGGCAGGACCGATCATGTCACTATCACTGCCATTCTTGTCCTCGCCAACAGAACTATCACCCAATGTCTGGGCAGCAGAATCACAAATATTCTTATTTGCGTATCCTGTACACCATATAATGGCATCTGCGTCGATGGAGCTGCCATCTGATAACCGCAGTCCTGACAGCGTGTATGCAACAGGCTCGACACCAGACTTGATACTGATACCGGCTTTACCCTCTGTGAGCAACTTGGTACCGCCAACATCCACATAGTGCCCACCTGAGCGCTCAATTAGATTATGCATCAAGGCTGCATCTGGGTGAAGACTGTCTAGAACAGGAAAACCGACTGATGCAAGAGATGCATAGCGGTCTGGCTCCTGTGCAGCAAACATTGCCATCATACTGCAAGTAAGGTGGCTGTCTACACAAATTGGCATTGTAAGATAGAGTCGATCTGCAGCGGCAACATCCATGTCATACACACCAAGGCCCCTTTTGTCAGTTACATATTCTATTGGAACAACGTGCGTTGGAGACCGAACAACCATGGTGGTATAGAGGCTCGCAGCATGGCAATCTTCCAACACATCGAATGCGGTATTGGCGGACCCAATAACCAAAGCAGACTGGGAATGATTAGTTCTTTGTATCGATTAGGTGTCTATTCTATTAAACGTGTCACTTACCTTGACTCCCTGGCCAGCAAGCTTTCTAGCATTCTGGTACTGCGCTGAGTGCACATTAAGTCCTTGATATAGGTGACTATCTGCAATCGACGGAATGTTAGGCTTCTGGGATCCGATACCAGTCGCAAGGACGAGGTGTTTAGATACTGCAGTATGTTGTCCGGTGGGGCTCCGGAATTTGACCATCCATCTTCTGGTTGACGGATTGTATTGTGTCGACTGAATCTGGGCCGAGGTGATCATATTGAGGTTGAAGGACTCCACATATCGTCTAACATGTGAAGCCAGCTCATCTCTTGCTAGGAGGTGACCGTGCCGAAACTCTGCAGCATAAGGCATGTAGGGCATGTCGCTGTATGATGTCGGGACATGAAACCGCATGCAATCATATCGGAGAGCCCAGTTGTCGCCAGGTCGTGCATTCTGTTCGGCCATAACGCTTTCGACACTCAGTGCTTTAAGCCGCGCAGCGAGGGCAATCGCCCTACAAAGCCACCAACTATGTCAGCCAGACGCTTGGCAACAAACGTTGATACCTGCTAATACTTACGCGTTTCCACCTCCAATGATGAATACATCTGTTTCAAAGTCACCACATCCGCCAAGCTGCTTTCTAGGGAGGTGAAGTAATTTTTCGTCCTCTTCTTGTAGATCTAGACTCTCGAGGATGGTACTCAGAACCCAAATTCTCCACTCGATTATCTGATTGTCGTTAATCCGACTTTTAACGGGCAAGAGGACCACTTTCCCAGTGCAAGTAGCAGGTGGAGAGGCAGTCCGAAACGTAATCCCGCAGTCGATGAATTGCTGTATACAGAAGCACGTCAGCCACGTCATAGCGTCTACTGTTTCAAGAACCTGTTTACAAGAGTCTGAGTGGCAGTTATAAACTGCGCGCCACCACCAATTGCAAGGCCTTCGGTAATTCCTCTCATTGACTTTGTTTCCAGGAGGCTCGAGGCAATTACATCAGGGGAGGTGAATGTGCGCAGGTGGTAAGTAAGAGCCAGTTGATCCTTCCAGTATGCCTGACTGGCAAAAAAGCATTCTTTAACCGACTCGGAATCATTAGCAATGAGTGCAGCATTCAAGCGATTGAGCACGGCTTGCGCCTGGTTGGTTGCTTCATCGCCGACCATAGACGCCGGGTCGAGCATTTCAGACGGAATTGAGGGAAGTGGGTGTTCCTTCATCATCTGGCGCAAGTCTCCTTTTTGTGGATACTCATTGTGAGATGAGCTCTCGTGGCCGTGTGGATATTCTATATAATTCTTCCCGTCAATTTCAACAGTCCCAGACCCATTCCATGGAACTACATGGCAAGCTTACCGATAGTCATGGCCGCAAGTTTGCGGGGAAATGGGGATTAGTACCACCTTCGATCAATGATATATGGTGAAGTCTAGTCGAGGATCTAGCTATATAGCCGGAATTAGCATTGAGGGGTCCTGTCATACGCTGACTAACCAATTCGCAACGTGGCTGTTATGGTCTACAACTGTTGAATCATTCCGCACTCAATAGAGCGTTCAATTCAACTTTGCTCCTGGTTAAGGGGCCTGTAATCGACACCTGCACTGTAATATAATAATGGTTAACGTCCTTGTATGTCAGCAGATTATAATACGTTACGTTCAGTCCTGAAATTCTCGCAAAAAGTGCCGCCCCTGATTAGAGGTCATACGAGACACATGGTTCGTCCACATCCATGTTGGCATGCTAGGACTTGAACCGAGTGCAGCAGCTTACAGGAGGGGGAGGTGATGCAGTTGTTATCATCTTATCATGTTGCTGAGCCTTGCCGCGGGGATTCCAAAGCGGTGGTCTAACCACTCGAGCTCTTTTGCAATACAATCAGTCAAAATCAGTCGTTGTCAGCCAAAATAATCTTTGCCAGCTTCCTGAAATGTCTCAACTGTCCGATTACCGTATTTTGTGCTTCGACGTCTACGGCACCCTGGTGGACTGGGAAGGCGGCATCCTCGCGGCTCTCTTGCCGACGATTGAAGCATGCAATACGCGATTCTCCCGTGAAGAAGTACTCAATATGTACTATGAGCTGGAACGAGAGCAACAGAGGAAGACCCCAGACTTGGCATACTCCAAATTGTTGGCGACTGTGTATCCTACACTGATCTTACGACTGGGTCTAGTCGCACCCTCACCCGACGAACACATCAAATTCAGCGAGTCAATCACACATTTGCCTGCTTTCTCTGACAAGGTGGAAGGGCTCAAGTATTTGCGCAAGTATTACAAGCTAGTTGTGCTGTCCAATGTGGATCGGGTTTCCAGTTTGATCTCGTCATCACAGCAGAGGACATCGGCTCCTATAAGCCTAATTTGCGCAACTTTGAATACATGTTGGACTCTGTAAAGTCGGCATTTGATATTGATGCCGGCCAGGTTCTTCAGACGGCCCAGAGTTAGTTCCACGATCACCACCCAGCGCACGAAGTCGGTCTGAAATGTGTCTGGATTGAACGCCCCGGTGCCACTATTGGCTCCATGTCAGAGAATATATTTGACTGGAGGTTTGATACTTTGGGAGACATGGCAGATGAGTTAGAGGGTGTTCCAGGGAGATTAAAGGCAAGGGAAGCGGGGATTAGAGCAGGGGCTCAGGGTAGCGGCCGCCTCGTGACCTACTGATTTGGTAGATTAGCCTTTTTGTCTTCCTTTTGGCGAGTGTAACGACGCCCATGAACGTTGTTGCTTGTTTAAACCGTGGTTTTCCGTATTATGGCCCAATCTCCATGAGTACTGCCTAGAGCGCTATCTTGAAACGCAGCTCACATATATCTGTTTGATTTGAAGCTCTCCATATCTGTCTTACCATGTTGCTATCAGATGAGGTCCTGGATCAGGCTCGACAATATGGATACGAGAAATTGACGTTGACAACTATGAATCTTGCCGGAGCCTATCAGGACCTTAAGTCGTCGAACAGTACGCCGATGTGTGTACAGTTACCTTTGGTGTATATCCATACGATGTAGGGGAGATTGACAGAAATGATTTCTTGGACCGACTTCGAGGATTTGGTCATCGGGTTTTGGGAGAGCACCCCTCTTACTTGGCTGCTTTTGGCAAAATTGGCCTGATTACAGGTACTTTAATCGAGCAAAAAAGAGACACATAAGTGTTCTTTGGGGGATCAGCTAGATCTGGCTGTACAAATGCGATTGCCCAAGTTTCCACAGGAGGTTTTGTGCACTTTGCCGATTCAGAAGATGAAGTGCTACAGCTTGTGGGACTAGCACATGGGATAAACGTGAACGGAGTATCTTTCCGGATCAAAGCACAGTTGAAGATGGCTCGCCATATTCCTTTAGATCGGCTGTAATTGGAAGCAGACGCACCGTGGTGCGAGATTGTGATGTATTTGAACAGAACATGGCCATTTCCTGCGTCACGAAAACATGGTAAATTTGTCTGTGGACAGATGGTCAAGGGCCGCAATGAGAGCTATACCATAGAGCGAGTAGCTATGGTTTCGGCTGGATTGGAGGGGTGGCAGACGCTGCCTGGAAAAATAGCATGGGCATGTTTGGATTATCCAACTAAAAAACGGTTCGACGACCATCTACAGCTGGTTCAAGAGCAGCATACGGCTAAGGGACTAGAAGAAATAGAGCTTAGAGTTTGAGAATGGGGCAAGTTTCGATTTCTGTAATTACAAGGTAACGACAACCTTTTTGGCCGACACGCCTTTCTTTTGAATATCAAAAGCGTGTTGCATATTCTCAATTCCGTGGCCCACGACGTATGGATTTGGCTTCGCCTGAAAGCTCCTGTTTGCAAGAGCCTGTGGCAAGAAAGTGGCCCAGATATATTCGCCAATGTGCTCATGTGGTTCCAGGTCAATCGAGGATGCCATAACTGTAGCATAAGGATGTTAGTGATTCGGGAACGACCACAGAAATGTTAATTGATGTGATATCATCAAATTTAGGATTAAATCGCTCTGTAGGCTGGCCGCTGTACGGCAGCAAGCTGGCAACAGGCACAGCTATGCCTAGGCGATTGAGGATTGTCGATATAACTGTGAAGCTGGTCTCCTCTGCAATTGCATAGTAGACCCCAATGAAGCTATCGTTTGCCGGCAGCACAGATGCAACATCATCAGCAACGCTTGCAGGTCGGTAGTCAAGCACAACATGAGCGCCAAGTGATTTGACAAAATCATGATTGGCAGGAGACGCAGTCGTGACGACGGTAATGCCGGAAGCAATGGCCTGTTGGATTGTCGTTGCCCCGACAGAAGACGCGCCACCCTAGACCAGAATCCATTTTCCGGTAGGAGTGACATTTTCCGGGGAGGGCAAAGGCAGTCCCAAATGATCAGGAAGATACAAACCGGCACAAGCCGTGAAAACCGCAAGTGGCAAGACCGCCGCCTGCGTGAAGCTGAGAAAATTCGGGATCTCGGTCACCAGTACTTCAGACACCGTGGGATATAATTGAAATGCTGAGCTAGCCGGGTCCTTCGTTATCGAGAAACTGCAATGGCTGTTGCCAAGTCAATGCTCTATCAATCTGCTGTCCAGGACGGAAACGAACGCCAATACTCTCTGTCCTTTGGTGAATCGAGTCATGCCAGGGCCAACTTCCTTAATTATCCCGGCAGCGTCTTGCCCAATAATAAAGGGATATTTTTCCAAGAACACGCCATAGGACCTGGTGAATTAGCATAGACATACATTTGGACGTGGCGCAAACAAGTCTTACTAAATCTTCCAGTCGAAGGGATTCTGAAGATGAATATGTCAGTTACAGGAATAAAGAAGCATTAGCATGATATTAACCCTACAGTTGCAACAGCAGCATTCTTCAATACAACTTGTCCCGGCCCAGCTTTAGGGGCCGGGGCATCCTGAACGGTAAGCGGATATGCTTTAGGAGCAGGAATCCAAGCAGCTCGGTTCTCAACCATGGTCAGGGAATTGTAATGATCGGTGATTAATTAAATTGCCTGTTGAATTCAATATTATTGAGTGTTATATACATACGGTTTCAACAAGCGTATATAACAGAGGAACATGCTTTGATATGTTATGTCCAAGCCCCGACGCAAATCCGGGGGCCAAAGTCCGGTAGCTCCGGATGATTATCAATCCACGGTCTGACTAAAGGTTACACGAGCATATAATTCTGTGATCCCTGGTGGCTCTAATCCTTCTAAGCCTGCTTCCCTCTCTGAGAGGTCAGGAGTTGCTTTTTGCGGCTCGTCAGCGTCTAATCACATCTCCTTTTCATCCTACAACCCCGCTTCGGGAGTTACGCCATGGCTCCCATCAAAGATACAAACATCCTTATCATCGGGGGGACTTCTGGCATTGGCTATGGCATCGCCAAAAGATGTCTGGTCGATGGAGCCAACGTCCACATTGCGTCATCAAACGTTTCCCGGGTCAGCGAGAGCATCGACTCTCTCAAGCAACTATTCCCTGATGCGCATGTTACCGGTCATGTCTGCGACCTAGGTGGTCAAGATGTCGAGAAGCGCCTTGAAAAGCTCCTTACTACTGTCCGCCCACTGGACCATCTTGTTTTCACGGCAGGCGACAATCTTTCCATAAAGTCGCTGAAGGATATTGACCTGGACACCATCCACCGCGCAGGTCACGTCCGATTCTTTGTTCCGCTCCTGCTAGGAAAACTGGCTCCGCGATTCCTCAGGCCAGGGTTCCGATCCTCTTTCACCTTGACCACCGGGTCTGTGTCGGAGAAACCACTGCCGAATTGGTCGTTGGTGGCTGGATACGCAACGGGGCTCCATGGCATGACACGCAGCATGGCTCTGGACTTGAAGCCATTGCGTGTTAACCTCGTCAGCCCGGGTGCGGTTGAAACTCCCCTCTGGGGACCGAAGGGCGTGCCGATCGGGACCGAGAAGTCCACCACGTTGGGCAAGATTGGCACCATAGATGAGGTGGCAGAAGCATACGTTTATTTCATGAAGGACACCAATGCTACCGGCAGTATTATCAGCACCAATGGCGGAGCTCTCTTGCTGTGAAGTTGGCCAGACAAAGAATGGAGAAATAGATGAATGGCTTGTTGAGCACTACCGCTTGACTTTGCGGAGCTAACAACTTGGATGGATACAATTATCATACTTGTAACTATGTTCTGCGTAATATTATGGAAATAAACAGTGATAATTGTGCCTTCATCGATTTCTTCAGAAAGACCAACCCCGAAACCAGAAAAGTGAGGGTCAACGATGCTTGTAGGTCACTTTTGTTTTAGCTATGGTTATGCCCATATCGTCTAGCATCGTCTCCAAGACAGACTACATACATACTCTGTGCACAGTCAGTGGGGCGAGATCCAAGCCCGGATCTTGCCGAATGCACACAGACCAATTATGTGGCTCTCCTAAGCGTCCGGCATGCATACAAAAACATTCGATGAATAAGTTACTCCACTAGCTGACGTGAGAATAATCGTTGTATGCTCGTGCCTTGCCCTTATCCGGATTGCGAATCCGCTATATGTGCTAGGGAGTCCTTTATTGTGCAGTCTTCTACTTGGTACGCAAATATGTATTTGAAATCTGTCAAACACAGATAATGTAATTATAACAATGGAAGCAAAAGACAAACACAAGGATAAGCTAGTAATCTCCGCAACAGAGATCTTACTGGATATCATCATTACTCACTCTGCTTTCGTGATTGTCGGATTGGATTTAATTGGGCAGGTCATCCTCCGATAGCCGCAGCCCGCGGGTATAAGGAACAAGACACCGCTCATTCACACGGAAAGCATCTCGAAGAACCCCCTTCTCTGAGAGTCTTTCCCGAAATGACTTTCCTCGCAAATGCAATTTCGGACGGTTTCAGGGGCCGCCGGTCCATCTATTCTCTGACGAATGAATCCACTATTTCCGACGAGCGTCTCGAGGAGCTGATCGCGGAGGTGGTCAAGCACACCCCGAGTTCGTTCAATAGCCAAACAACTCGTATCGTTGTGTTGCTTAAAGAGGAGAACCAGAAACTATGGGAGATTGCCCGTGAAGTCGCCAGCTCCAGCATCCCACCGGAGCTGTACGAGAAATTTTTTAAGAACCGCATTGGCATGTCCAGTGCCGCGTACGGCTCGGTTAGTATCTTGATCTATTGTTCGTGTGTAAAGTAATTATGCATCGGACGCTGAGACTTTGATAGATACTATTCTACGAGGATCCGGCACCGACCAACGTCTTGTCGGAAAAGTTTTCGATATTGAAAGGCCAGTTCCCGGAATGTACGGAATATTCATGACATTCATCAATACAAAACAGGGGCTTACATATACCAGGGGCAAGTCATTCCACAGGAATGCACCAATTTGCTAGTGAGTGATCATCGGGCTCAATCTCTAAGATACATCGTCGTTGATACTCTAAATAGCTTGGACGCTCCTCGAGGCAGAAGGCCTTGGATGCAATCTACAGCATTATAATGAGATACTGCAAGAGCGCGCTTCTCAGCAGTGGAGTATCCCACAGGAGTGGCGCTTGACGGCCCAGCTGGTTTTCGGAAAGCCAGCCGGTCCTCCACGGGACAAGACGTTTGAGCCACTCAATCAAAGACTGTTCGTTTATGGAAAGTCGACGTAGGAGACCTCTCAAGCATTGGCATTACCAGCCCTTGTGAGCCCCACGGAGTGTTATATCAGGATTCAGATAGAGAATTTTAATAGCATTTGCGAGAGATTAAAATCGATCGGATGCCTCAGGCATATTCCATATTAATATATGCTAGTCTTATATACATTACAGCTGGTATTCGTTGATCAGTTTCTCAGCACAGGTTGCACCCGTCACATACGCGACAGCCTGGACGTGGCAGTTGGCCAGCACGGGGACAACACTCATGTCAGCCACCCGGAGGTTCTCGATACCCATGAGCCGGAAGTCCGAGTCAACAGCGGCATCAGCGTCACCCTGCTTGCCCATCTTGAGCGTACCGGTCATGTGCCAGCTGGACGAGATGTTCTGGCGCCAGTATTCGAGCAGATCTTCATCGGAATCGGACTTCGGGCCGGCCAGCTCTTGCACGTTATCCTTGACGTAATCCTCGTGACGAGCGATTCGGAAGGCATCGCGCAGGGCTTCGATGGCGGCGCGACGGTCGAAGGGGTGGGCGAGGAACTTGGGATCAAAGTGCAACGGCACGTTGGGATCGGCAGACTGCAGGGTCACCTCACCGCGAGTCTGGGCGTTGAAGAGGAAGACAAGCAAGCAGGAATAGTCCAGCGCGCTCTGGGGGAAATCCGGGATGAACCAGTGGATAGGGAAATGCGTGAGGACCTCATAGTGCGGGACGGTCTCCTGCAGCAAGTACTTCTGCTCACTCTCGGGCAGCTCCTGGAACTCCTTTGAGGAAGTGAGCTTATCGAGCTTGAACCAGCCGATGCCCAGTTCGCATGCAAACTTGGACCAGGGACCGGTGCCGTGGTTGTTCCACTGCTCAAGGGCCTCGTCCATGGCCTTCTTGTCGCCGTAGAAAGCCCGACGGTCAGTCGACTGCTCCTTGCGAACATTGACTAGGGGCACAAAGCAGTGATCCCGCAGACCCTTGCCCATGGCCGGCACGGGGTGGACG
The DNA here is from genome assembly GCA_039880875.1 of Aspergillus pseudoglaucus. NCBI lineage: Eukaryota > Fungi > Ascomycota > Eurotiomycetes > Eurotiales > Aspergillaceae > Aspergillus > Aspergillus pseudoglaucus. The sequence goes on along the minus strand of JBDODC010000037.1, from coordinate 201,885 downwards.
ACGGGAATGTCGAATTTTTGCAGCTGGTCTTCGGGACCGATACCGGAGTGCATCAGGATCTTGGGGTCATTGAGCGAACCAGCCGACAAGATGACCTCCTTCGACGCGAGGTCTGCCCTCAGTTAGCAAGCACCTTTCTAGTCTGAGCGAATACGACTTACATTTCTGGCCCTTGGCCTCGACACCAACGACCTTCTTTCCTTCCAATACAACACGCTGTACCGGCGCATCGGTCACTACCGTCAAGTTGCCCGAACACAGGACCAGCTGGTCAGAGGCGGTGGACCGTACGCCCTTGTAGGATGAATTGATCATAACACTCATGCCGATCGGGTTACCCGAGTTGTGGTCCGGGTTGAGAGGAAAGCCGGCCTGCTGGAAAATGTCCAGCAATGGAGGCAAGTCACGCTCCCACTCCGATGCGAATCCCACGTGTAACGGGCCAGCCGTGCCGTGATCATCTTCCTTTGGCGAAGCGTATTTGGAGTCGATACCCTGAGGCAGGTCACCGTGGAATGTCTCAAGAGCCTTCAAACGGCGCTGGATAGGCTTCCAGGCATAGGCATCGTCGCCAACGATGCGAGCCCATTCTTCATAATCGTCACGCGCACCAACACTGTAGACACCAAAGTTGATGGCGCTGGAGCCACCCATACCCAAGCCACGAGAATAATCGATCTCTCTGCCATTGCAGTCGGACTGGGCGCTGGTCTTGTATCCCCAGTTCATGTCCTTGTTCTGGAAAGTCAACCATCGCTGGCCATCGACACGCAGACTGCGGTCCTCATTACGACCACCGGCTTCAAGGAGGAGGACTTTGGGTTTCTGGGAAGCCTTGGCGAGATTGGCTGCGAGGGTACTACCGGCCGGACCACCTAAACACAATGTCGGATCAGCACTCCGTACCGGACTTGACTCAAGGCGCAAATTTGAATCTTACTGCCAACGACAATGAAATCATAGGACTCCATGTTGGTTTCTTCGAAGTTGGACTATAGAGCACACCACAAAAGGAGAAGATGCTACTGCGACATTATTATCCCCGCGGCTGAAGATGTCCATTTATACACCCCGCCACGGATAGGGGGCTGTTTAGGTCCATTTTGTAGACCGGCATCTAGAGGAACACGGTGTTATCCAAGAAGAAGACTCCGCATTGGACCGTTTCTTTTTCTGACTCCGTTTACTACTCCGTAGTCTGTCATGTGTGGGATCGTCGTGTGGAGCCGTCAGGAAGGATATCCGGTTCCCCGTCAGGCGTTGGCACGTTCACAAAACGGAAAGGAGCTCCACTATGTCAGTTGGCGGTGGGATCGTCTGGCATTATTGAACATCCGGAGCACTATTCTATGCGCATGGCTAATGGTGAGTGTACATCACCAGTAGTAGTGTCCAGGTACTGGGGAAGAGATGCTCGCATTTCGACCAGGATCATAATCCCTCCCGAATACGAGTGCATATACTTGTAGAATGTGCCGCCGAAACTTGCGAGTCAGAACGGCCTAAAACTGTGGGGTTGGCACCCACTTTGCCATACTGTGTCAAGGACATTGTCAACCATTGTGGGCCTTTCAACTGGCTGAGGTCTGCCGCACAACTTAGACTAAGGCCTCGGCAGCAACGTATTGCCGAGTCAAGAATGTGCCAAGCGATACGGACTTTCTTCGACCCCCCTTTTCGCATGGCAATGGTCCTTGCTTAACCGTTGATTCCCCTAAAAAGAAGTGCAGAATCAATCCCAGCCAGGCGTATTTAACACCCCCTGGCTTATATTGCTTTTCCTTTCTCCACCTGATGTGGCGCCCACCCGAGTACTTCGGGCTCTCTATTGCTCCACATACGTTCTCTTATGCCGCGTCGGACGGTGACCAATCAATCTCCGGTAGTTTGTTGATCAATTGCAGGATAGAGTTCTCAGAATGCAAATCCAGATGTACGTTTACTATTTTGGCTTTTCCGCACTCCAGAGTACGTATGAAGGAGGCTTTGAGCATTTTTAGTTTGGACTCCGGAGGGGGGTCTCGTATACAGAGTCCTATCCTAGCCGGCAGGAGCAATTTGGTTTAATGAACCGTGCTGATCGTCGTCAGAGCCTGCATTAAACGATAAGAAATAAGAAAAGTTATGGAAAAAGCAAGCAGGATTTAAAAGGATGGAATAAAAAGTAATGTAAAAAAGGGAAGAGAAAGAAAAAGGGTGGTTCCATACCCCCGGTCACTATATCTATTCTGGAATACCGCCAGACGCCCAGACACTTACTGACATGGATGGGGCCCAAGGGACTTGACTTTTTCCATCCTCACTCCTTCAATATTCGTCCAGGTTCTTTTCTGCTTAACAACTTGCGGTCACTATCCGACCTTTGTCACCATGTCGCCCGGTGACGCTTCCGTTGAGGGCTTCGTCCTCATGTCGCTCGGATTGGTCTTTATTATCATCCGGATAGTGGTGCGCTGGACATCCGTTGGGCCCGCTAATTTCCAGCTCGATGACTATTTGATGCCGCTGGCGGGGGTAAGTATTTCGGCAAATATGCAACGACTGGTCTCACTAATGGACTCAGGTTATCTTCGTTCTCGAAACCGTGGCCGCGCATTTGGTCCTCGCCAAGTTCAATGGCCTTACGAACAGCTACATGACGCCCGAGCAACGGGCTGCCGTCGTCCCGTACTCGGAGGAATACAATAGCCGTGTCTGGGGGTCCAAGATTCAAGTGATGGGATGGTCGTTTTACGCTATGATTCTGTGGCTGGTCAAGTTCAGTGTCGCCATCTTCTACTCACGCCTGACGTATGTCCATGCCGCTCGACTAGGAATGAGAGGAATACTGAATCGAAATCAGGACTGGACTGCAGCATCTGCCCACGCGAGTCCGTATCGCCTATGCTCTTTTAGGCGTGACCTATCTAGCTGCGGGCCTGTCCATTGTCTTGGGTTGCCAGCCCATCCATAAATACTGGCAGATTAATCCGGATCCTGGAAGTGAGTTTTCAAGTCATGAAGGACAGGGAACCAGTGCTGACGACCGCAGATATATGCCAGCCGACAAAGTCACTGCTATATGTGTTGGTGGTGGTGATTTTGAATGTGATCACAGATCTATACCTTCTCTCCATTCCATTGCCGGTATGTCGATATCCCATCGCTTCCAAGGACATCATTGCTGACGATCCAGCTCTTATGGACGGTCAATATTGGCATTCGTCGCAAGATCACGCTGATGGGCCTCTTCAGTGGTGCGGCCTTTGTGATTATGGCTTCCATCATCCGCGCTGTAGTTATCCTGACGGTATGTCTCCTGTCTTCTCCAATGCGGCGGATTATGCTAATCAATACTCTAGGCTGGACCTGACGGTGCTATCTCTGGCAGTCGATGGGCCTGCCGTGAAACCTTTGTGTCGATCATCGTATCGAACCTTCCTATCATTCAGCCGATTATCCGCCGGGCCTGCAACAAGATGGGTCTAAGCGGCGTCTTCTTCAGTAACTCCGGCCGACCCACGAACTCGAATACATACCCGCTCTCGAGCCGCGGCCTCCAGACGACGAACAAGGATAAGAAGAAGATCAACAACAACCCTCCATACATCCCGGAAACCACTGCCTGGGGAAGCGATGAACATATTCTGGCCGTGGAAAGTGGCCACGGGCAATCCAAGGACATTACTGTCGTGTCGGAAACGGTTGTCCAAAGCGAGCCCTGGAACGATCCAGGACCAGCCACGACACCTCCGGACCACTGGGGATCGCCTCTGAGTCATCGTTGAGCACGTCTCACTCTTTTTAAAATTCCTTCTGTAAGCTTGTATTATATATTTTATTTTCGAACATGCCAGGGACTTGGATGTACATATAAGTGGGTATTGGGTGTTGGGTATTGGGACATATACGGAGATAAATACATTATTCTCGGTGACATTGTGGTGCATAAATCTACATTCATCTAGGATTTGATACATGGATTATGCACAGATCTTCCGCGGATAAGCTTCTCTAAGGAAACCGCTGCCGATTGGCTGGGCGGAATAAGGATAGACCGCCATCAGGTGTACTGACGCAGCGAAGGAGCGGTGATTGTTGTTCTTTCTGTTCTCTACGGAGTACTCTATACTCTATATTCTGTACACACTCAGAATGGCTTTGGCAAAGTTGACGGTTGCTCTTGCGCTCCTCGGGGAGGCGTCCGCTATTCAATGGCCCCTTTCCTTGCCAAAGATCCCCCAGATCCCAAATGCGGTGACCGAGCGGAAATTGGTTGACTCGGCCTCGCTTCAGGAACGGATCGATCCAGATAATCTGCTGGCCAGAGCCAAGGCGCTGTTTCAGGTTGCCGAATCTTCCGTGGATGAATATAATCATCCTACGCGGGTCATCGGAAGTGAGGGTAAGCATTGACTGCTCCTTGTATGGTTGAGGATCCAAGCTTACGGATCCGGTATAGGACACCGCGGAACACTCGACTATATCTACGAGACAATTCATGCCTTGGGTGATTATTACCACATCTCCCGACAGGACTTCCCGGCTGTTACTGGCAATGTCTATGAATCTCGCCTTGTCCTCGCCCACGATGTGCCCAAGTCCGCTCAACCCATGGGCTTGACGCCTCCGACCAAAGACCGTCAACCAGTGTACGGTTCTCTTGGCCTGGTCTCGAATTTCGGATGTGAGGAGTCAGATTTCCCCGATCTTACGAATAAGATTGCGTTCATCAGCCGTGGAACCTGCCCCTTCGGTACCAAGTCCGAGTTGGCGGGAAAGGCAGGCGCGGTCGCGGCGGTGGTCTACAATAATGAGGAGGGCCCGCTAAGTGGGACCCTGGGCACGCCAACTCCCAACCATGTGGCCACCTTTGGAATCTCCGATAAGGATGCTGCCCCATACCTCAAGCAGTTGGAACACGGGGAGGGTGTCGACGGCATTGCCTATATGGACGCAGTTGTCAACACGATTACCACGACGAACATCATTGCCCAAACCACTGAGGGCGATTCGGAGAACTGTGTGATGCTGGGTGCCCACAGTGACAGCGTCGAGGCTGGCCCTGGAATCAACGACGACGGATCCGGGACTCTGAGTCTGCTGGAGGTTGCGACCCAGCTGACAAACTATCACGTCAACAACTGTGTTCGCTTCGCCTGGTGGGCAGGTGAGGAAGAGGGTCTCCTCGGCTCGGACTATTATGTCTCCGTCCTTCCAGCCGATGAGAATCGGAAGATCCGTCTGTTCATGGACTACGATATGATGGCTGGTCCGAACTTTGCCTACCAAATCTACAATGCTACTAACGCTGCGAACCCGATTGGATCGGAGGAATTACGAGACCTGTATATCGATTTCTACGAAGCGAATGGGCTGAATTATATGTTCATTCCGTTTGATGGACGCAGTGACTACGACGCGTTCATCAAGAATGGTATTCCTGGCGGTGGCATTGCAACGGGGGCGGAAGGGATCAAGTCCAAGGAGGAAGAGGAGATGTTTGGTGGACAAGCTGGTGTTGCGTACGACTCATGCTATCACCAACTCTGTGATGATGTGAGCAACCTCAACCTGACCGCGTGGGAATGGAGTACAAAGCTCATTTCTCATTCCGTGGCTACCTATGCATTGTCTTTTGACGGTTTCCCCGAACGGACGGAAGTTGAGGGCAAGAAATTGCTGGGTGCGCCAACCAAATACCACGGGCATTCGCTGCAGATGTGATTGTAGAACTGCAAGATGGCAACGCGTTATTTTTAGCTACTCGATGAATATTATTACGAACCACCAGCTCCTTGTTTAGAGCAAATCAGAAAGTAGCCGCTTCATTTCAGTAGGCCTCATCTAGTTACTAATCGTGAAACCCGGCCAACGTCCGGCGTGTCACTGGCAGAAATGTCAAAAGATACACTGCTGTCAGCTCTGCCTCCCTACAAAAAGAATAGCTCCAATCTCTTGACCCAGCGGGTCTAGCTTCTCGTTCTGGTTCATATAAGCACTACGAACCTTTCTCTGTCCGTCCATCAATCGCTTCGCATCCTTCACCAATCGATTGGGCTCCGGCCAGACGCGGATTCCTGTCCCTTGAACCAATGATTTCGCGATTCGACGTTCATGGTCACGATGGATTCGCATCGTCAAGCTAGATTCGTCGCTCCGGGGCGTCTCACTATTCGGCCTGAATGACAACCAGAATGCCTCTGCGAACAACCACATAATGAGTGAGAATCCGGTAATCATGCCCATGAGCTCAGGATAAAGTACACGCAGTCCACTACCTGGGATTAGCTATGCCTGTACCGCAGGTTGAGGGGTTCCTTACTCTGCTGTTCTCGGCCAGTCGAAAAATTTGATACCCGTCAGACCAGTACCCATGCATCAGGTGCGCTTCCTGGTGATTCTGCTCCCGTGCCAACATGGCCATGGCCATGTGGATGGTGGAAATTGAAATTTATCCGGGAAAGAAAGCAGAAGTATCACTCACCCATTTGTGACATGACCTCTGCAATCCCATTGCCCAACTATCCACGTCTCTTTTCTCTGGTCACGAAGAGGTTACTATTGATGCTTTCCTGTGACCTACAGAACAAGGTGTAATCCGCTTATTCTATTGGCTTGTATTTCTTGTGCTTAAGCTGGGTAAATATTCTCGGTGTCGTTTCAAATTCAAGTTTCAAGTTTCGGGGTGCGGATACCGATGGGAAGTCAAGTTTTACAAAAAATAGTAAGGAGGATAGCATCCAATTGAGCTCTGGGCAGCGGTGCATAGATCTTCTTGTGGAAAAACAAGATCAAATCTAGTAGAATTAGTTAAGTTTCAAAAATCGGAAGCACCACTCACGCAAGCATCTAGGGTCAGGGAAGGCCAACAGAGATTGATCCCAGTCATGCGAACCATCTGGATCTGGCGAGTTTTAAAAGGTCCTCTCGACGCTATCCAAGCTGAGTAATCCCCTAGTACTTTAAATGTCTCTTTTCATGTCCTTATCTTAGAAAGATTCTCGTTGCACTTCAGAGCATCCAAAATGACAAAGACAGCAGGGGTTGTCTGTATCACCGAGATATTCGGGAAAATCCTCCTGCACACAGATATCAGTACCTTCTTGGCCTCCGCCCAGCCAGTCTGTCACTACTGGCATGATCTAATCCAGAAATCAAGTGACTTTCAGGCTGCCTTTTTCTTCAAGGCTTGCAAAGAACGACATTGCTTTAGCCAGGGCCGCAGACAAAACCTATTGATAAAGACTAATCTAAGGCCCCAGGGCTTTCGAAAGCACCTGATTAGTTAAAGATGCTGTCCCACATACAGTAAATACCAATTTTCCTCCATTGATCCTCAGAAAGAAAGGGCATATCTACGAAAGGACGCCAGTTAGAGATCTATACTTACCCAGCAGCCTCCGATGTCGCATGTGGCCGTTATTGAAACATGGATGCTTGACAAAGAAGCCCTACCTTTACACAATCTGAGCTAAATCCCAAACGTGAATTTTTCCGACTGATCACCCGAAGAATGCAGTAAATAAAAATAGCTTTTTTGTAGCTGGCCTGAATCCTATGCTGTTCTGTCCAGAGCCTCACTTCTTCAAACGCTATGAACACGAGCTAGCAACTTCAACATACCTTGATGATTGTGATGTGGTTATATTTTGTGACCGACCCGGATTACTTGGTTGCCCCTTAGCGCAGACAGGATCAGAGACTGGTTGGAGACTTTCGTGAACCGAGTCAAACTAGTTGTAACGGTGCAACGGCTCAACGCCAGGCAAACAGTGCCAACATACTAAAAGATGCCATACAGGCAACATGGACAAACAAGGGCTCAAGCCGCACCGCACAAAGGTCTATAGAGACTGTACTCGCCAGATAGACTTCCTCTTCTTTTTCCTCCTCAGATTCGATATTCTCGTCGATGGCTACTAGTTAGTTAGATATGAATATCATTAGCTTTATCTCCTAGCTACCGAGCCCGTGACACTAGTTGTGGACGATTCCAAGAAACCATCTAAAATGATTAGGGATAGACGGCCCTGCACTCCCCTCTACTCTCTCTTCGTCTAGTTAGTTTGAAGCATGGATGGTTTTCTCTTGAGCCATATTCATCTACTTGAGACATAAGTAGGCAGGGAAGATTATAAAAAAAAATCATGTATCACCTCATTTGCTAAAGCTACATCTTGAATTTTAAGTAAACCAATATCCAATCTCATACCCCGTACCATCATCATACGATCACAGATCATTCCTGGCGGGAAGCGACAACGGCCCCTTCTTGACCATCATGGTCATAATTTCATAAAGAATATCCGCAGCAGCCCTATAAAAGCAGATCCAGTCAGTCGACCATCAACATACACCTGGATGCAGAATGGAAATGGAACTTACATAGTCGACAGCTCAGCATTCGTATCGTACGCCGGAGAGACCTCGACGATGTCCGCACCGATGAGGTTGATTCCGTCCAAACCTCGGACAATGGTGCGCAACTCACGAGTGGTCCAGCCGCCTGTTTCAGGGGTTCCGGTACCAGGAGCGACTGCAAAGCATCATTATATACCCTCTCTGTGGATATCACGGAGGATTACTCACAAGCAGGATCCAAAGTATCAATGTCAATCGAGAGATATACAGGGTTCTCGGTACCGACTCGGTCCCTGATCTTCTTGATGATTCCCTCAATTCCTAATTAATTAGCATGTCACTTTCTCTTTTTGATGAAGGTTATACACACCGATTGTATCAATCTCTCGTGCTTCAACAATCTCAAAACCACAATATCCATCATTCTCATAGTCCGACGGTCCCGACAGCGTTGTCCGGATACCAGCGTGGATGTTGGTATCGTTTCTCAACAAGCCCTCCATCGCTGCATGGTAAAAGTAAGTGCCATGGTTAATCGAGGCAACTTCGCTAGGTGAGCCGCCGAAGACCTTTGGCTTCCACGAATCACTAGTAGCATCGTTAGCTTCTCACCCTTGGCCAGGAGCTAGTTTACCTACAGATGACTGTCGAAGTGAATCACCGTGACCGGCCCGTAAGCTTTGTTAATACTCCGCAGCAGGGGCAAGGTAATTGTATGGTCGCCACCCATGGTGATAATGCGGGGGAGTGTCTTGCCCGCTCTCGAGAGGCCGTACTCATCAGCGTTGGTGAAGGGCTTCCGCATGAGGAGATTGTTGTGGCCATGTTCGATCTGTTGGATGGCCCAGCCGTTGTCATATCTAGACATATTAGCCTTTGCTCGTTTCAATCTATGACGGAATACCGGAGATCATACGAAGTCACAGGGATGTCACCACAGTCTAGGATACGGAGGTCACTGACGAATGGGTTCGCCTCGAGGGGGACATTGTAACCACCGCTGCATCCGTCAGTATAGATCACATATTGGCATTCTTGTTGGTTAACACTTACTAGAGGTTCAACCGACGGGAGCCCTGTCTAATGCCGCTAGGGCCGAATCTCGCACCGGGTCTGTACGAGGTCCCCGTGTCGAATGGAGCGCCTAGCTGCTATCAGCACACGATCGTGCTATAGGCAGATATAGTCGACATACCAATAAACGCGATGTCATATTTCTCGCCTTCACTCGCGAGACAAGGAAAGTATGGCAAGCGGCCAAAGGTCGAGATACCGGAGAAGACAGAGTCGGCCTATACAATTCCAGACACGGTCAATCAACCAATCAACTAGATCCACAGAGTTGTGGAGAAGCCTACCTGTGTCCCACCATCTCCGGGAATGGTATTATACCACAGCCCCTTATGAGGTCCAGCAAGTGGCTCCTGGCGATGGTCACCGTGAGCCGCTGCGACGGCAGCAAGGGAGAGAAAAATGGTCTTCGAAAAAAACATAGTCCTAGAGATGAGAATGAGGGTCGTCTGAGTGACTGTAGCTGTACATCGGGATATTTATCATGGCCGGAGACCACACTGGATGCTATCCGGATACTATACAGATGCTCTGCTCTACAACATCTCTGGAGGACAATCGGCCCACTTCCTCCAACTTCCTAAAAGAGATGTTAAATGTCGAAAGCTTAATGATCCGTGCAAAATGATAAGAATCCCTGCACGTCGCATATTATACAAAAAGAGAAAGTCGGGGAAGAAGACGATATCTATCAGTCCAATCAGGGTTATCTTATCGCGATGACAGGGCGATCAACTTATCTCCGGCAACGGGGTTCCTCACGACCATACAACGACGTCAACTGATAAGGCCCTTCGTTCAACTACTTTTTTGGGAAAGACCGTGGACACAAGATACTGTTGACAACTCGTATATTCATACCATCTACTGCATACCATCCATCCGCTCAAACGCCTTATCCACCTCGACAGTCCAATTGCTCAAAGCAACAATCGCCCACTCCAGCACCCCCACCAGATACAACGCGATACATTGTCCTGCCCACAGCCCCTGCAATCCCCATCCATGAAACGCTAGCCAGACCCCCAGCGGCAGCGCGCCGCAGTAGTAACTGACCAGGTTCACCAGCGCACCCACATGTTGCCGGCCCATTCCGCGAAGACTACCGCCGCAGCTGCCGTTGAGCCCGTCCGCGATCTGGAACAGAGCCACCAGCGGTAATACTTCAGCCGTGAGACGGACCACCCGATCATCATCATTGAATAACTTTGCGAAGTGGTTCCGGGTGCCCATCAGCACGGCCAAGACCAAGCCCCCCAGTAGCATGCTGAGCCATGCCGCGGTATTCGCCGCTCGTGCTGCACCGGACGGACTGCGGAGGCCAAGGAGATTGCCTACTCTTGCGGAGGTGGCTACCCCGACGCCAAAGGGTATAGTATTGAGAATCTGGTCTGCTGTCATGATTACGCTCTGTGCGGCCAGTGGGATCGTTCCCAGTCGTCCAGCTGCTAAGGCGACTATCTCAAAGGCCCACCATTCGCTCCCGACATGGACAATTCCAAGAATCGCCAACCGGGAAAAGGTACCCAAATTCTGAAAGGCCTCGCGGGTCCATCCGCCCCAACAACCGGACCCATCGATAAACCGTATATACAGGACGAGTAGGAAAAAAGAGAGCCAGTATGAGATACTGGTCGCCAAAGGAGCTCCGAGTAGTCCGACTTGAAAGGTATAGCAAAAGAGATAGTTCAGAGCTGCGTTTATTGGCGATGTGATCAAGAGCACATACGTTCCCGGCCGCATGATTCCTGCTTTCTGTCAGCAAGTCAAATAGAAATTGTGCTCTGAGCGCCATACCTTGTGCCTGGAGATATTTCTTCGTCAACTCGAAAAAAATATATCCCAGTCCTCCAGGGATCAAGCATGTCAGAAACATCGCGCTATCTCTAGACAGAGCCGGATGCTGTCCCAGAAAGAGAAATACCGGCTCTGAACAAGCCCATAGAATAGCAACCGGAACGTAAAACAGCCCGAGCACAAAGAACCCCCGCTGCAACAGTATACCCAGGTGATGCGCATTCGAACTACCTGTGAAACTCGAAGAAGCTAACGTATCCACCGCTGTCGTTCCACCGAGGGCAATCATCCAGGCCGTGATCATGGCGAACATAAACGAAAAGGCACTGGTAGCAAGATTCTCCGGTGACGTGCGGCCGACGACTAGAACGGAGACGGTTTGGAGGCTGTTTTGCAGCGTGTAGGCTAGAATAACCGGTATCGATCCCTTCAGCAGGATCCAAAACTCGGCGAGAATGAGACGACTCCGAGGAACGCTGTCATCTTCGCGGTAATCAATTCGGTCGTTGTAGTTTTCCTCGTCGAGTGGCTTTGGTAAAAGTGATGTATATTCCGTTGGTGGCTCTTCACTCAGGACGGAAGCGCTGTAACTGCGCTCGAGAGGAAGTCGGTCCATTGTCTAACGCGAGCAGTTGTTTTGATAGTGAGCTCTAGTCTGCAAACCTTCATATATATAGAATTTCATATGTAGTCATTTATGCTCGAATCTCGCTCGCCCCAACTGCATGCATTTCCAGCTGTAAGGAGTTGGTGAGCATCTGAACTTGCATATGCCTCAAAAAGGAAGGTAAGCGTAGAAAAACTAACCATCCTGCATCGGTTCAGCCCACGTAGTCTGGTATCATGAGCCCGTTGGCATGTGGAGAATGGCTTATCGACAGTTCTGAATGGCCTGCGAGTTTTTCTTTCTTCTTCCCTCCGATTCACTCGAATTCTCGTTATCTCTGACTTCGAGTTAGCTTGATTGGGTATCATGAAGTGATTCTGTTTGTAATCGAAATGCGCAATGAGGCAACTGAGCTGGTGGTGGCGCTATTCATGCATCATAGTTTATCTCCCCCGGCCCTAACTCCGTTCCGCGAGGCCACCCATGGTAAACTAAAGGCCCTTCATCTACCCAAGCCTAGTATTCCTGTTTCATGTCAGCACTATCCTTATCAATTCCATGTTGCGACAGGCCTGTCAATCACCCTACAATGGCACTCTTCGTCGACATCACAGGGAAATCCCGGCTGGAGTAGGATAGGTCTGTCTCGTACTTCGGACAGTGTCTGATAAGATATCGAAAGTTGTTCTCGAGATGAAAAAGACCAGAAGTGCAGCAGGACAACAGAATGTCATTCTTAGAATCGTTCATCATTCCAGGATCGCTTCCCTGGAAACTTTGAAGCGTCAGCTATGAAAGACCAAACATCAAATGAGAAAACAGACGTATCGTTGCGTCAGGATGGAGACACTATCCATCCTCAGCGTACGCCGGACCCTCTGGATCCATTGAATTGGTCTCGACTACAAAAGCACACTATCCTCAGCATCGTGATGCTCAAGTATGTCCGTCCTCCTGCTTCGGCATAGACAACTGTCCATATACCAACGAGTGCAAAACAGATATTTTCTTTTCACGTACATAACCACCACTACTGTTCCTTCGTTCCCCGAAATCCAGTCTAAGTTTGCCATAAACTATGCCCAAGTCAATTGGACCGTCGCTATCCCAGCGCTGGGGCTATCGGTAGGGCCACTCTGCTGGTCATCTCTCAGCGACATATACGGTCGTCGAACAATCTTCATCGCTGGCACGACTATTGCATTAGTCTCGACGATTGGGGCGGCAGTAGCTGGTCAGTATAGCGGGTATATGGCTGCTCGATTCTTTCAAGGATTTGGTGCGAGTCCAGCGTCGACGGTTGGTATGGCAGTGGGTATGTTTAGCTCTTGATGCTTCGTCTTGAACGATCTGGTGCTAAAAATAACAAGTCAACGATTTGTTCTTCAATTATGAACGGGGACAGAAACTCGGTTTATGGGTACTTGCGATTGATTCGGGGCTTCTTCTCGGTCCAACCTGTAAGTCAGAGCTGGTAGAATTACCCAAGCGATGACAAACTGACTTGAGCAGTTGGTGGCTTCTTCAATCTTCTCAGTGCCGCATGGATCAATTGGTTTAACGCTATCCTTTTCGCCTTTCTCCTGCTCCTCGAGCTTTTTTTCATGCCCGAGACCTTGTATCCACGTAACCGAATGCTGCAGCCGGCATCAGAGCCATCAACATGGACAGGAATAACAGCAGCAGCAGACTCCGAAAAGGCACCTCACTCAACCATATTCTCATCAGAAAAAGATATCCCCAGGACCAAAAGTTTGTTATTCCTCAACTTTCATCCAATACCAGGAATGCGCCATCCCAGAACCTGGGACTCGGTTATTCGATTCTTCCTCACGTTCCAATTCCCTGTCGTTGTCATTGCAGTCCTTGGATACTCATTTCTCTGGTACTGGTGGGTGTTGTCCGTTATCACCATGGTACCTGCCGCGTATGCATCGTATAGCCCGTTGATTCAGGGATTGCTGTTCCTGGGGTTGTTTATCGGGACACTGGTATCTGAGATCTGCTGCTCGGGGAGGTTGAGCGACTGGCTTGTTGACCGGTTGGCGAGGAGGAATGGGAACATTCGCGTGGCTGAGATGAGGCTTTGGCTAGCGTATCCTGCTATTTTAGCCACTGCTGGTGAGTTCTTCCCTTGAATGAAGAGGAAAATAAGAAGCTCACCCGTGAAGTCGGCTTGCTTGTCTGGGGAATCAGCATTGATAAAAACCACCACTTGATTGTTGGTCAGGTGGCTTTCTTTCTCTGTAAGCAAACTCTTCTTCTACTTCTCTCTCTTCCTCACTACTTACTGACTTGCACAGTCGCCGCAGGAATTCAAGTCGGAAACACTGTGACGAGCAGCTACATCGTCGACAGCTATCCCCTCCAATCCACCAGCGTCGTCACCTTTTACGCCGTGTTCCTTAACTTCAGCGCCTTCATCAATCCAGTATGTTTTCTCTGGGGGGTCTTCTGGAGGAAAGAGAAACTGACACGTACGATAGTTCTTTATTTCCTCCTGGCAAGCCTCGTCCGGCTGGACCTGGACGTTTACCGCACAGGCACTCATTGTCGCCGGGGGTGGAACATTGGTATTTGCCCTGTTGCAGGGATTCGGGGCGTTGATGCGGGCATCAGCGCCGTTGCCGTCGTGGGTGAATCCGGAGTTTGATTCGAGTGTGTAATCGTGTTTTGAGAACTAGAATATAATGAGCTATGCTTGCTATCAAATTGAACTGCTTGGTATATCAACAAATAGGACGCTTTCACAAAAGAACAAGATATATATCGGCCCACCAGACCTTTAACGCCGTCCACGATGCGACAAGCCAAAGAATAGACAAGAATCAAACAGCAAATCGCAAAACGCCTCAATCCACCCTGTCATGCTCATCAAACGCCTTGCTAGAAATAACAGTAACAAAAACAAAACAGACAAAGATTCCTCACAGATGCCCATATAACTTCAACCGATACATACAGGTGGAATCAGAACCCCAGTTAGACTTGACCCGAAATATCACGTGGTCCACCTTGATGTCAGGCGAGTCGATAACAGCTGCTAGGCTAGAATCTTGGACAAGCTCCGGGCTATTAATGTCATACGACCACCGCCCAATGCGGTAGAAGGTAGGTCCCAAGAGCTCGTCGTCCGAGAAAGAAGCATCAGGCTCACCGCGATAGGCAATGCGGAGGGCTTCCATGATCTTCTCGCGTGGCAAAAACCGATCCGAGAATCCTGGAGACTCAGATCGCTTAGAGGATCCATTTGGAGACGAGAGGAAAGACGGCACCCAAGATCGTTTGGCGGCGGAATCTTCATTTCTCATAACGTAATGAGCCCATAGCTCCATTTCTTTGGGTGCTGATCCGGGATCGGCGGTGGCACCTTTTGAAATGTGCTCCACAGCAATGTCTTCTGGTGTTATCGGCAAGCCTAGTATCACAGACAATTGCGACACGCCAGAATCTGGGGCACTACACCAGCAATCTCCTGCGTCTTCCCAATGCGTCAAGGCCGCGAGAGGTCCTAATGGCTCTGGAAAGGAAAGGACCCACCTAACCAAGCTCGTGGCGGGTTCCAGTAAACGATGAGTAGCACGCTCGAAAAAGTTGGATGGCAAACCGACAGTCGGGCTGGTTTTTTGAGGATCGATTTTGACGCCCATACTTTGTGCGAGAAAATTGATCTTTGGCGTGGGCGTTGCTTTCCAAACTGGCACGGGCTCTACCACAGTCGTCGGGGGTGGCATATTCTCGACCTCCGACCTGACAGTAGCCACCTCTCCAGATAGTGACGAGACACGGGTGTCTATCCTTGCCACATGTCTGCTGAGACTGTGAATAGCATCCATGGCGGTACCGTTCAATGGAATGTAAGGCGACTGTCTGCCGAATGGGAGACGTGACCTAATGCCGCTGGAGATATCAGCCAAATCTTCACTGAAAGTAAAGACCGTGAGGATAGACATTATGGTCAAAATGAGAATGGTAGCTATTCTAGTCACTTGGCTCTGTCGGAAAGAAAAGGACGGTGTGGGAATGGATTGTACCCCAGATCTGACTGCGGCTTTAACGGACTGCACTGGTGACGGCGGGCTAAATCCGAGAGACGAGATTTCATGCAGATTCGTTCTAGGTATAATTGTCCTCGTAGGAGCCGTGGACGGCTCGGGCTCGGGGGTAGGTTCGAGGGCGAGCACGGGCTCAGGCTCTGGTTGAGGTTCTGACGGAGCCCTAGGCTGGGTATCGTTGTGATCCTGAGGTTCTAGTGCCGGCTCAGGTGTAGGCGAGTTCTTGATAGATCCCTCAGACTCGGGCTCGTCTTCCTCCTGGATTGTTTCGTTAGGGAAGGCAAGACCCGAGAACCGTCGAGGCGGCGCTGTAAGGTTCTTGCCCTGTCGCTCTTCGCGAAACCTGGCGGGGCGGGTTCGTTGTAAATCATCTTCGTGGATATCGCGTTCAACGTTCCACGAAATAACGGATTCGTTGTCAAGATTGTCTTCTTGCTGGGATGAATCTCCACGCGGCGCTCCTTGTCGAGCTGTAGAATCGAGTCGAAGAAGCGGAGAGGGATACAGAGGTTCGGCTGACGGTAAAGTTGGGTACGGGGGAACAGGTGGAGGACTTGATTCTGTCGAGATGGCGTGTGGAATGGGAGGGGATGGCGTCGCGGTCGATAGGCCATCTCCTGCGGGGAGGTTCGGGGAGACCGTAGATTCTCTCAGCGTACCAAGCAACTGCACCTGATCGGGAGTGGGCTCACGTCTTCTCCGACGACGCGCTGGAGAAACACTGGCAGAGACTGATCGTCTTGTTTGTCGCGAATTTGCACGAGGCTTCGGGTTTGCTTTCGGGGGATTCTCTTGGCCATTCTCATCGCGATCCTGCGCGCTCTTCACCCCAGATTCGATGCTTTCCGCCATATCATCTACCTTCATCCCCGACTTTATCGACAGTTGGCGAGGGAAGACCGGCGCTGTCGACGACCCGTAGCCCCAGGAAGGTTTCGCCGGAATGTTTGGCAGGTTTGGATTCGTGGCTTGTGGACCGGAGATCTCCGCGAGATATGAACGGGTTCCATGGTCGTTGGAACGCGCTACCGTGCCATCACGCCGGTTAACAGCGCGCTTAGGAGGCATGTTGTGTCCTAGGATAGGAGATTAGCAGGGCGTAAAGGGACAGTACTCTGCACTTACAAATCGCAGCCTCAAGCAGTTATTCAATCTGGACCCGATAGATTTGTACTCTGTCAGTGGTGCGAGTTAAAAAAAAAAAAAAAACGTTGTTTGGCAAGGGCGAAATAGGACGAGAGAAGCGACGATTGCTCAAGATTAAGGGAAACGGAGGGGTATTAAAGCTGTCGTCGGAGTGGTGAATGTGTCGCGGAGCAACAAAGATCACTGTCTCGGTTTCTTTGTCGATATTTCCTTTCGATGCAAACACAAAGGCGATTAAACGAGCATGGAGCGCTTCTTTCTCTCTTTGGTGCTTTCTCCTGGTCGTCTTGGGCGCCGCAATGAGACCACAACACGGCGCGACGCGACACGGTTCAACACCCGAGCAGCATTGGCGACACACGGAGAATATTGTGCTAGTATAGAATGTCGTTTCGTAGAGCTTTAATTCTCGGAGTATAGAAACAGACGCGTTTTTGGCAGTAAATCGTGGTATGGTAATTTTGGTGGTGGAGGTGGAGGGGAGTCTGCCAGACGAAAGCGGACTCCAAATCTGCGGCTCATTGTTTCCTATTTGGGACCAGACTTGGCATTCATTCATTCATTGTGCAAGTCACCGAGTTGAGATGAAAGACGCCTTGAGATGAACGCCCTTATGTCTTTTAATCTAGGGAATGTTCCATCCATACGCTGGCATTGCTCTTTGTTAAAATGACAATAGACTCCTGCTTTTGTCTCCGTACAGCTGGCTGGGTCAGTCGTTTTGCTTCTATTTTGGCTTCCGACAATAGTATACACAGTAGCTCCAAGCTGCGCGCATCAACGAATAAAAAAGAAAGAAACTCAAATTGGCATAGCTACAATGTAATGGGCGGAACGTCGTAACAAGATATCGTACTTCTCTCGGGCTTTCGTCGCTCAGCAAGTCCAAGCCCCGATAAAACCGTCCTTTCGGCCTTCAACGAGGTATCCATCCTTGAGTCGGACACGCTCGACGTTAGGCGGAGATGGTCCCTGTTCATCATCAATGCCAACACCGGGGCCGCAATCCCAGTGGCGTCCATCGGCCTTGTCGTAAACCTTGACCACATTCTCCCCTGCTGCAGCAACAATCCGTCGAGCATCAAACATCATGCTGGTAATCGGTTTGTCATAGGCATAGGCGTCAAAGATAGACCCAGTGCGAAGATCCCATATCTAGACACGAGTTAGTCATCTGAAAAGCGGAATGGGAAGAAGAAACATACCCGAATGCTGCGGTCGGAGCTACCAGTAACTAGGTGGACATCATCGAACTGCAGGCAAGTAACAGGTCCCGTATGACCCACCAGACTGCGGTGAACCTGCCCACTCCGAAGATCCCAGAGACGGATCATACCATCAGCAGTACCACAAGCCAGAGCAGCATCAAAGCACTGAACCGCGCCGACAAAGTCCGCAGAGGCGTCTGGCGTGCGTCCAGTTGGCCGCCACTGACTTTCGGTGCCCAATGAAGTTGCTTGGGCCGCAGCCCAGAGAACATCCAGCGTTTGCACGCAGCGACCTTTTTCCAGATCCCATTGTCGCAAAGTCTTATCGGAAGAGCCAGAAATCAGGGTATTCTTTCGGAAATGCAAAGCCGTGACTTCAGCAACATGAGCGTCCAGCGAGTGTACAAAGCAATCTTCCATAGTCGTGGACGGAGGCGAGGAGAACACGTCATCTTCGTCTTCCTCGTGTCTACCAGTATGACTGGATCGGGAAACCGTGCGCACGCGACTCAAGTCCCACAGCTTAATCGAAGCATCCATCGATCCTGTGGCTACAATGTTGTCCTCGACCTGGAGGCACCGGACCGACGCATGGTGGCCCTCCAAGAATCCGATGCTCCGTCCTGCGTTGAGATCCCAAACCCGCACGGTATCATCCAAGGCAGCGCTGACCATAGTCCCGAAAGGATAGTCGAAATCCATAGCGGTTACCATATCAGTGTGCGCTTCGATTTCTTTGATCATCGAGCCAGGCTCAAAGTGCTCATGTAAAACGGGCATGGAGCGTTTTCCTGTTCCCATCAGTTAGATTATCTTGAGGGATATAACCAAAACTCTCCGGAGACTTACTGGTAGATTTATGCTTTATGGGCTTTGGAGATGCCGAAGGCAACTTCTGGTAAATCGATTCCGACATGAATGAAGCATCCATAGCCGGGTCTCCCGAAGCAGACGAGTTATCGCTTGTCTCAAAGGTTCGTGGGGTATCCACGGTTTTAGGAGTCTCCGGGGGCTCTTCTTGAATGTCTTCCAGCTTATTGTCGATCTCAGTCACTGTTTAGGGTCAGATGCGGATTCTTTGTGATTTTTTTTTTTTTTGGTCAACAGGTATGCACCTACATTCGTTCTCCAGCTCTGCTTCATCCATCTCCAGGCCTGCCAATCGATCCAAAACAATCTTGCGCATGTTGTGGAGGTTTGCGATTTTATTGTCGATATCGTGGATCTCCGAGCTGCACATGTTCTTGCGAACACCCATCATCTCCAACCGACGGTTGTGGATATCTCGCTCCTTTTTCAGTCCATCTGGAGATGACGGAAGTCCACCCGCAGACTTTCCATCTTCCAGTTGTTTGTTTTTCGATGTGCGCCGCCGGTGAGACTTCCGATATTCCCGGTCCTCCTGGGAAACCTGGAAACCTTCGAATAAAGAGTACGAGCTGGAGTCGTCCGGGATGTTCGCAAGCAGCTCATCGGGGAGGGCGCAAACAGCGCGAGATTGGATTTCGGAAGTGGAAAGCTTCGAGCGAACCAGGTCGGTAGGAGTGGTTTGGGTTAACGAGAAGACTTTGCGTTGTGTATTCGGGCGTCGTAATTCACGATGGATGCCCACCATGGCATTGTGATAATGACCATTGTTAGTCGAGTCCCCCGATGGTCCTATCAGATGTCCGGCTGTGGAGGTAACCTTGCGTCCAAAGGCTTCAATATGCCGGGACTGGAGAATGCCATCACAACACAATCAGCGATGCCCTATAGACACAAACAAGGAAATTGGCTTACCGTTAAACCGGTTCCCAAAAGGCCGTCCTGTTCAATGATATCTGATAGACCGGAAGGGGACTCATCCCGGCGGTGCTTCTCCATGAGTCCAACCAGAGGAGGGGGAACACTCCGGACTTAAGCAAGACCCATACGCCGGTAGAGAAGCTGTATGAAAGCAAAAGCAAATATACACCTGCCTGAGCCAGGGATAAGGGTCTCACTGCAGTCTGTCAAGGGCGTTGTTGAGAGAAGAAGAAGTGAGAGTTTCAACCCGATTAAGTTCCTACCGCATTCCCGAGAGTAATTTTACTGCCGGGGGTGGTTAGCGTCTCCGTACAGTAGTAGCAGCTCTCCGTAAGTACTCTGTACCGCCAGTTCACAGGCAGCGCTATAAGAGTCGATTCTATTCGACAGTATAAAATGCGCATGAAATTCTAGCAGGCTATCATCTATGTATAAAAATTCCCTCTAACCGTCAGTGCTCTCGCTGTCGTGTGCCGAGGGTACTCAGGCCGCTATGCCGTGCAGGTCATGTGACCCCTGCCACGCGATTATTCAGCATACTGCAAGCATCAACAAGAAATTGAAATTGCTGAGATCTTATGTGCGAATGTGGAATATATATAGATCTAGGGCTTATCAGCTAATTGCGACTAAAAGTCTCGTCGTGACATACCGTGGGCTGTACAGAATACTCCGTAGAATATATAGGATACCACCGAGGGATTGACTATGATCTCCCCGCCTTTGAGCTTCGCCCGATGTAGAGATAGCAACATACTACCACCACCACCCCCAATTGAACCTCTTCCCTTGCATACTAGACATCATGGACGCTGCTGTCAGTCTTGGGGATCCGTCCAAAGCGTTGGACTTGGCCAACATTCGATTCCAGTTAATGTATTCTTATTCCATCCCCCCCTTTGGTCGCAATTTTCCTGCCCCGCTATAAGGAAAAGTTAACTCACTTCATGGGCTTTCAATAGTCGCCTTGAAGATACCATTACCTTTCATCTGATCGAACGAGTGCAATTTCCCCTCAACAAGACCATCTATGCCCGCGGCGGCGTATCTATCCCTGGCAGTGAGCTCAGTCTGCTGGAGTACCTGCTCCACGAGCAGGAACGTCTCCAGTCGCGAGTCCGCCGTTACCAATCCCCGGACGAATATCCTTTTTTCCCTGATGCCCTCGAAGACCCCATCCTCCAACCGTTGAAATATCCCAAAATCCTACATGAGAACGATGTGAACGTGAACGAAACAATCAAGCAACGCTACGTGGAGGAGATCCTCCCCGCTATCTGCCCCATGTCGGAGCTGGGCGATCGGGGCGAGGCACAAGAGAACTACGGCTCTGCGGCAACATGCGATGTCAATTGCTTGCAAGCGCTGTCTCGTCGGATTCACTTTGGCAAGTTCGTTGCAGAGTCCAAGTTCCAGAAAGAGCCGGAAAGGTTTGTCAAGATGATCAAGGAAAACGACCGCGCGGGGATCGATGCGGCCATTACCGATTCCAAGGTCGAGCAGAAGGTGCTAGAGCGACTGGGATTGAAAGCCAGAACATATGGTACCGATCCTGCCTTCCCCGTGGAGTCGGGGCCGAAGATTGATACCGACGCGGTCGTGTCCATGTATAAGGTGAGTTCAACACCAACAAAAAGATTTCAGGAGTGCGCTAATATCATTGCAGAACTGCGTTATTCCTCTCACCAAGGTAGTCGAGGTGGAATACCTGATGCAACGCCTAAAGGGAACGCAATGGGAGTGATAAATAGTGATACATAGGGACAGGTGAAAGCTTTATGAGATACGCCATGCAGTATATACTAAGTGAATAACGCATAAAAAGTTAATCATGGATAGAAGTCATGAAACCAGCACATTCTTTTCTCTTCCGTTCCAAACAACAGTCATTAACATCATTACACAGGAGGCTTGAGGTATCCAGTGACATCCTTCACGGCATCTTCAAACTTGGAAGCGTCAATCAACATCAGGCTTCCAGTCGTCTTGATACCCAGCTCTTGGAAAGCCCGTTTCGAGTCCGAGTGGCCTTCATCGCGCTCGTGCGTGTACTCATACGAGCCATAGCATTGCGCATGGCGTTGTAATACCTCGTCTTCGGGGTGGAAGTAGAACTGCTCCACTTTATTGCCTGACTTCTTATTTTTCTTGTTCGGACGCGCATCTTCCATATCCAATTTCGACTCGACCTCCTCGTAGCCCTTAGACACGATCAGGTAGTGCGAGAAGTTGTACGGTTCCTTCTCCTCAATAGCCCAGGCGATTTCTTCCTGGAGCATGCCGTACATCGGCGGGACAACCTCAGAGGGCATGTTGATCAACCGCTCAGTCAGAATCAGACCCACAGGTGGAACAGGAGTCTGCGAAAGGAGAGTTGCCAGCGGTGCGAGAGAGGGAACGGATGAGGCTTTGCGCTGGATGTAGGAGCCCAATTGCTGGATCACGGGCTTGTCATTGTGTGCTTGGAGGTTGAGGACTGTAAGGAAGGCATACGGATCGGATTCGTTGCCGTCGACCTTGACTGTTGACCCCAGCAATGGCTGCGACAGGATCAAATCGGCCAGAGCAGAGATGTCGAAATCCTGGGCATCGGCGTCGAACAGCTGACGCAGGAGGTTCTTGAGGCCGTGGAAATCCACCGCGGGCTGAGGATCAAACCATTCAAAGTCGACATTCACAATATCCATCTCCTATGCTCGATATCCGTTAGCAAGCTATGCTGTCTCTATCGCTATCGCATCCGCGGAGAACACTATGCGACGTACCTCGTCGGACTCGTCACCCTCGACAGTCGGGTCAGCACCCCCCATGGCAACGTCGCCATCCTTGAGCTGCTTGCGCTTTCCCATTGTGTGAGAGATCAGTGAGTGTTGTGTATAGTTGGGTTGTTTTATGTAGAGTTGAGGCGCAAATCCGTATAAAAAAAGTTGCTCCGATGGCGCCCCGCGCTATACCCGATTCGGACATTTTTTATCGATTTTTTTTATCGCGGGGTGATTTTTTTTCTTCTTCTTCTCTTCCTTTGGAGTCATTCCCACCAGTTCTATATCCTTTTGTCTGGGGAGATATTCTACTTCAATCTCCTTTACAATCCCCAGTTCCAGCATTATGGCTTCTAACGTTGAGACGGCCATTGAGCCGCACAAGACCTTCGATACCATCCTGGTCTTGGACTTTGGGTAAGCCCTGAGACAGTGATAGAAAAGTTGTTCGAGGCGCTGACAGTTATCGCAGTTCTCAGTACTCCCACCTGATTACCAGACGTCTCCGTGAACTCAATGTCTACTCCGAGATGCTGCCGTGCACTCAGAAGATCGCCGAACTGCCCTGGAAGCCCACCGGTGTTATTCTGTCCGGAAGCCCCTTCTCCGTCTACGAAGAGATCGCCCCTCATGTCGACCCCGAGGTTTTCAACCTGAATGTCCCCATTCTCGGTATCTGTTACGGTCTGCAGGAACTCGCCTGGTACCACGGAAAGAACGTCTTGGCCAGTGAGAAGAAGGAATATGGACACGCCCACCTGAACATTCACCGTCACGCTGGCAAGGAGGACTCTATCGATCGTCTTTTCCAAGGTCTTGATGATAAGATTCAGGTCTGGATGTCCCACGGCGACAAGCTCGCCAAGCTCCCTGACGACTTCGAGGTCGTTGCTACCACCGACAACGCTCCCTTCGCCGGTATCGCAAGCACCACCAAGCCCTACTTCGGTATCCAGTTCCACCCCGAAGTGACTCACACCCCCCGCGGAACCGAGATCCTCAAGAACTTTGCTGTCGGCATCTGTGGCGCCAAGCAGGAATGGAGCATGGAGAAGTTTGTGGACAAGGAGATTGAGCGCATCAAGACCCTGGTCGGCGAGAAGGGTCAGGTCATCGGTGCTGTCAGCGGTGGTGTCGACTCGACGGTCGCTGCCAAGCTGATGAAGGAAGCCATTGGCGACCGCTTCCACGCCGTCCTTGTCGACAATGGAGTGTTGCGTCTCAACGAAGCTCAGCAGGTGCATGAGACTCTCGAAAAGGGACTGGGAATTAACCTCACGGTCGTCGACGCTTCCGACCGTTTCCTCAACCTTCTCAAGGGCGTGACCGACCCCGAGCGCAAGCGTAAGATCATTGGTAACACCTTCATCGAGGTGTTCCAGGAGACAGCCAAGTCGATCAGCGATGCTGCTGCCGGCTCTGACAAGGAGGGCAACATCGAGTGGCTTCTGCAGGGTACTCTGTACCCCGACGTGATCGAGAGTATCTCGTTCAAGGGCCCTAGCGCCACCATCAAGACTCACCACAACGTCGGTGGTCTGCTTGAAGGCATGCACCTCAAGCTGATCGAGCCGCTGCGCGAGCTCTTCAAGGACGAGGTCCGCGCTCTGGGCACCAACCTCGGAATCCCGCACGACCTGGTCTGGCGCCACCCCTTCCCCGGTCCGGGTCTGGCCATCCGTATCCTGGGCGAAGTCAACCGGGAACAGTTACGCATCGCACGGGAGGCCGACGTCATCTTCATCGAGGAAATCAGGGCCGCCGGCCTGTACCAGAACATCAGCCAGGCGTTTGCGGCGCTGCTGCCGGTCAAGGCCGTCGGTGTGATGGGTGACAAGCGCATGCACGAGCAGGTGATTGCATTGCGTGCGGTGGAAACCAGAGACTTCATGACTGCGGACTGGTATCCGTTTGACGGCGAATTCCTGAAGCGGGTGTCCCGTCGGGTTGTGAACGAGGTCAACGGTGTTTGCCGGGTGGTGTATGACATTACC
Source organism: Aspergillus pseudoglaucus (assembly GCA_039880875.1). Lineage (NCBI taxonomy): Eukaryota > Fungi > Ascomycota > Eurotiomycetes > Eurotiales > Aspergillaceae > Aspergillus > Aspergillus pseudoglaucus. The sequence goes on along the minus strand of JBDODC010000037.1, from coordinate 177,114 downwards.
AGCAAGCCTCCAGGTACCATTGAAATGGAGTAAAAGGATTTGCATTTTGTTTTCTAGTTTGTTTTCATACAGGGTTATTGGGTTATGCGAGCACGAATAGATGATTAATTGCATGCATTCAGTCTATGTCTTTCTACTCTATCGTAAATTCATATACGTAAAGCGTAAATCATAAACTAGACATCCGGCTCAACTGCATCAACCGTAGGCACCCGGTTCAGCTTAGTCCCAAAGAACCCCGCAACAAGCTGCACACAATCCCAAATGACCTGCACATCCTCCTTGGGCACACCCAACCGCCTCGTCCCCCGAATATGCCAATGCGTCTCCGTCTTCAGATTCTGGCTCATAATCCCCGGCAACACAACCAGCTGCGTATCAACATCGTCCAACACCTGCCGATCCGACAGGAACAATCCGTACGTGATCTCTGTAGATAACCAGGCGAAGTCACGGTGCGAGCGGAACAGATCCAGCGTCCCCGATGAATTCCCCGCGTACAATTTCTGGAACCACCCAATTGCACGCTCGTGGTTTGCAGCGTCGCACTGCCAGTTCTCACGGGTGAAAGAGTACTCCTTATCCTCTTCACGCTCAACGCCACTAATAGCCAGAATCGCCTCGATGGGCTTGCACACGCCGACGAGCGGGATGGCTTTGATGAGGGTTTCGCGTAGACGGCGGATTAGAATTTTGCGGGCGTCCGAGCCCGGTTGGTTATACTCGGGTTGGTTTAGGAGGTACAGGTAGAGGTTGTGGGCGTGATCAGGGTCAGGCCCCGCGACGAGGGTTGTCATGGCTAGGATGGGCCATTTCGAGGCATCGATGGAAGTGACGGATCGGAAGCGGGATTTCAGGGACTCGAAAAGGTCCTGGTAGGCGGGATCGACGGCCATCTTATGGTACAAGAATACAGAATACGGAGTACTTGGGTTGAATTGGGTGTGGTTGAGTGCTGGATGTTCAGCGAAGTGGGATGTGTGGGGAAATGCTGCGCCGTCTTATCTCCGAAGTATACATAAGTACGTCTAGCCCATGTTCAATAGCAACGAGTACGGTGGATTAATATGAAATGCTGGGCCCGGCACGCATCTGCATTTAAAAGGGATTTGTTGAAGGGAAAAGTTTGAAATTTGATGAATGAAAAGGAACATGACAGGAGGTTGAGGCAACAGTGAGCTAACTATGTGATATATATTTAGAGCGGGCTTCATTGATATAATGGCACAAGCGATATACTGTAATCTCAGCTACTCGCTTACCGCAACGGACCGGCAAGCAGCGACGATAACAAGCACCTTCTCTCCCTCAGAATAGTCCACAATGACATCCCCTGCAAGCCTACCAGCCGAAGTTCTTACAAAGATCTTCAACTGTTGTGACACCCTCCAACAAGCCATTGCACTGGGCTCAGCATGTAGAAGATTCCGTTCTCTATGGCTGTACATCTCTTTTCCGATTATTAGTCGGCTCGGGAGAGCCGAGATCCGGGCATTTGACGATGCTTTAATAGCAGTAAGTCAGTCCATTTGCCCGACTATGGCAATTATCTGCGACTAATTGCACCCCCAGTTTCGTGCCACATGCATAGCGCAGAAACACCTTGCGAATGGAGAACTACCCCCGGATCCGTTTCCATTCCACCAGCTCAATCCAGAGACAAACTCTCCATCACACGATGAACTCCTGGGCGTCTTCGGGTACGAGCACCTCGCCAAGTGTTTTGAGAACATTATTTGGCATGACCTATTCAAAGGCACGGTCGGTCTCGAAGACTTTGACGAGGACCCCGAGGGGTGGGAAACCTGGCGCGTTGGGTTCCACGCGTCTATGTATCGGCTCTTCCTTGTTGGCGCCGCACTATGTCGAGCGTACCAGGAACCATTTTCCCCCTGTGATGATGACCGTCCCCGTGATTTCCTTCGAACGCTAAACATGGTGATCTCTGAAGAGCAGTACTTTGTGCGGTCTGCGTTCGACTTGAACGATACTCAGTATCTGCTCAGATACCCTGCGTATAACTTTGGAGATCGCGAGGGGCATCAGCAAATCTTCGGTCCGCTTGTCGAATTCCTTGTTTGCCTAAGTAAAGCACGAGCTCAAGGTCATCGGTTGAAGGTCTCGTCGCTATTTGAATCTATGGGGTTCCCAAACCCCCCCGGCCTTGACGATAACGAAGCCTCCACTGTATTCGCCGAGCTTGTCCAGCTCTTATTCGCATATTATCAGTTAGACGGTCTATACAAAAAACTAGTTACCTATCAGAAGCGAAACGGCGAATGCATCCGTTCCAGGATTCGCCTACGAGAAAAAGTCCATTCGCAACCCAAGAAGACGACGGTCATTATTCCAGGAGCTTTCTACCCAGATGAATTTTACATGCCCCAACGAATCGAAGATGCCGGCAAATTTTTGAGCATGAGGCCGGCGGACCTATCAACAAAGACGGCAGCGCTATCCACCGATTTTCCCTGCGAAAACCTTGACATTCTCCTCCAATGCTTGCATCGTGCGTCAGGCCAGCCAAATAAGTATGATGAGTTTTTTAGCACGCACGAGCCACATTACGAATTTATCCAGTTTCTTTGCCAGAGGCACCTTGGGCTTCGCTTCAGTGAAGAAGCGTTTGATCCTATGAAAGAGGAAAGCCATTATTCCCTGTGGGAGGGGGAAAGAAATGTGTTCGATCAGACCACGCAAGATATGCAGGCGGCAGTGGAAATGTTCACTTCTGCAGACACCGAATATGAGCCTTACTTTGAAGAAATGGAATACATGATCTAGTTGGGATTTACTGTGCAATCAGAGACCTACTCTGGCTTCAACACGCCAGCAAGATGATATTTCTCCCGCTAGATCCTAGAATAGTATCAAAAAAAGCCAGCTTAGATGCCAAACCTTTGGAATATTTATTTTTTTTTTAAAAAAAAATATTTGCTTCCATCTCTGACGTGTTTGAACCATCCATTCACTCTCGTCGGTGTCTGGCGCGAATAAACTGTGGCACGTGTTTGGTCGAGGAACTGCCCCAGGAGCTGAGGAGAGACCACGTTCGAATTGGGGAGTTTTGATCATTTGGACCAAAGATTTACCGCTTTGTAGACAGTATTACATCGGGTAAGTGATATCTCTGCTGACACTTTGCGAAAGGGTTCGAGGACCTGGCAATCCAAGTTAGAATAAACCAACAAGGATAATGTACAGGAATACAAACAGGATCTTGGGCTGATTCAGTCACTACCGCTTGTACTGCTGAGTGATGTCCGCCAGTTAATTGCCAAACGCAGTCCAGTAGTTCGTCTTAATGTCGAAATTTCTCCTGGTCGTAAAGTCTGCATACGCGGACAACTATGTTGTCAAGCTCGTCACGACTGAATAGCAGAGAAAGATCTGATTTTGAAGCCCGTCGGAATCCAACGCATTGCTTTGGGTGCAAGAAGAGTCTGGGTTCTGACATCCCATACCCTGCGAGAAGGGGCGCCTACCAAGTGGTCGCTTTGTAAGGGTGTTGAGTAAAATGTAATATAAATTGGATGTGCTACAGCCTTCAACGGTTTCAGGCCGGGTGTTATTCCATATATACATGTTCGGTTCTAATCAAGCAACATGGGGTTGGAGAGATGCGAGAGTTGACTTCCCTCTTCCTGGAGCGCCTCGTACATGGACGGCCTGCTGCTTTTTGGTGCGAGACCACAATGAGAATACAGTCTCGTACCTAGGTGTAAACATTGCGATTTTCTTTGAAGGACCTGTAGTCATATTCTCTTAGCTAATCGCCCAAGTGTAGTGGACTGTATAGTACCTTGAACTATCGATGGTACTTTAATGGAAACTGCATCTCCATGATGAGAGGATGTGTGCACTGAGTACATTTGGCTTCATTGTCGGTAGATGTGTATTTGCCATTTGGGCATGGGCAAGGTGCAGTAAGTATGCCAGTATGAAAAGACACTGTACAAGGGCCAGGCATTTTGGCTGTTTGATCACAGAACATGAGGGACTTTGTTTGTCTTCCAGAATATATCAGAAAGATGGCGTGGTGCCTAGTCCTTCAGGATGTCAGAGTGTCACACTAACCACACCAAATGCCAGCCATTTTGTGCTCTCATTCTACTCCGTACAAACACAAAGTGGAGTGAGATATAGCCGTGATATCGCTAAAGGCCTCTATTGCTCCGTACTCCGTAGTAATACTACACCTTATCTACTCGTTCGATTCCATAACAAGAATATGACCCATCCCCTTCATTAGAATATAATTTCCACTGCATCTGTGCTTTCCAATGCTCTAGTGCCGCCTCACAATATGCTATCACTTACAACCTAACTACCACGCGCCGCAGTCTAGTTAGATGGGATTCCAGCTCTCCTCTAAATGCCCTAGTTTGAGTCCAGGTGGCACCAATTTGTTCTTTTATATGTCATGGACATCCCTGAATGCGCCTCAGTATGGCATTGAGTAGTTATGCCACAGCCCAGGAGACAATCGAACCAGAACTAAGAACATATACAGTCACATGTACATGGCACATTTCTTGTGAAGAGTTTGTACACAAATTTCTCAAGCCAAAGTATATCTGCTTCAATGCTAGTAGTTTGAGGGACATAGCGGAATATACGTTACGGTATGAAAAGCAGACAGCCTGATGGCTGTCCTCATAATACTGCTGGTTATCTGCGCTTTTCTCCTTGGTGAGTAGTCTGTCGTGTGTCTTCACCTGGGGCTACTGCGGTAGATCTGCGCAACCCGATGTCCTTGTACTGAGTACACCCACCGAATTGACATGACACAATACCATCATCCTTGTTAACTATTCCATTTTCTTCGAAGCCGTGTTCATTCTTGTGAATACTGGTACAATCCTGCTGTGTTGCAATTCGCCCCACCAAACCACTATATGATCTCACCGATTCAGTATGACATCACAACTTTACGTCCGGATATGTCCTAGTATAAGAACCCAGTCGTGACCAGGAACTCTCTACCATCAACCAGTAACTATTCTTCACGATAAAAGCACACCTACAGACACACCAGCGCACACACACACATAATGCAATCCAACACCTCCGGAGCAGGCCTTTCCAACGTCGGCCACGGCGCCATCTACGAAGCCGGTGACCAGCGCAATGTCCCCCAGTCCGAGATCAACGAGCGCGAGAGGTACGAGGAGGGTCAGCACCGGAGTCACAAGAACATTGATTCGAGTACGTTTTGTCACTGGTTACTGGGGAATAATGATGGTGGCTAACAATAACAGAGGACGACCGCTCCATCGCCAACAAGCTCGCCGCTCAGTCGCAGAAGACTGACTCGTCCAAGGCATCAGGTTCGGGCTATGATCCTGAAGCTGAATTGAGCAAGAAGAACCCCGAGGCTCCGGTATGTTCAGCTGATCTGTTGGTGAATTGATAAGAGGCTAATATACGTGCAGGCCGTGCTGCACGGACACGATCCCTCTCGCGGCGCGCAGATCGACCACGACCTCCAAAAGGATGATGAATTGAGACTGCGCGAGAAAGGTATCAAATAATTCAGTGCATGAGTCTATGATGTCGTGTATGATTGTTTAGCTTTTTTATTTTTTGTTGGGATGTGTATCATTAGATTTGCCATGGTCTCATGACTTGTATCTTAATAATGGAGATATTAACATGATGGTCTTGATTCGTAGTGACAAGTTATGCTGTATATATTCAGCCAAAGATGGCACTTTGAAGCAAGTCGCTGGTCGTCATAACATCGGTGCAACCTCCCTGGGCGGGGGAGGGCATTCCAGTCATGCAACAAGAAGCCACCCTATCAATGCGTGATGGGAAATATACGCCCTTATGGCATTAATGATAAAATTAATGAACCCCGTCAGTCATCACCGCCCGAATTTAGGATCATCTTGATGCGGCTCCGCAAAGACATTCTGCCAGTAGTTCTCGACCCTGGCACAGACCTTCAGCTTGTCATTCCACGTCCGAAACTCAATGTCCGGATTGCAGCTGACCCATTTGATCTCTTCCCAGTACGCCTTCTCCACATCGTATCCAAACCGCTGGAGCGTGTCCTCGGGTGTCGTCCATGCCCGTCCGTCGGTGCCGTCAGGTCGGAGGGTCGGGGCGGTTTCCCATTTCATGCCAAAGACGTTTTCGGCTGGGTTAAACTTGGGGTAATGTGCATGGATAAAGAACACTCGTGGTGGCTCAGCCACGGCCGGGTCCTGGACTCGCCATTTGTCCTGGCTGGTCAGGACGTAGTCATGAATGGGGTCCGATTGTGCCATGGCCGATCCTGAGATTCCGTCTTCGCCGTTCTTCGGATGACCGATGGCTGCCACGCGTTCACTCACGGCGTAGGACGGCTCTCCTACAGCCGACGCTGCCTGTAGAAAAGTCTCCTTGTCGCCCTCGCCTGGGCCGCCTTGCGATAGTAGCCGAAAGTAATGCGAAGGGCCGTAGTAGTTGTAGTAGGCCGCCACAAGCAAAGTCGTGAGATGGGTCTTCTTCGACACCATGAGGACGCCTGTTTCCGACGACTGTCGTGCAGACATGGGTGGTTCTGGTTGTTGCGAAAGAGCAAAGTAGGCCGGGGACACTGATGACGCCCAGAAGTCGGGCCAGGTGATCAGCCCTGTGGATTTGAACGGATCCGCATCGAAGATCTCCTCAGGTTTGTAGAGTGGGAAGGCATCCGCATCCATCCAGAGAATCTCCTCGAATGAAGAAAACAGCATGGCGAACACCTTGAGCTGGTAGTGCGCAATGGCCTCCTTGCCCACCACGTCTGCCAACACAAGACAGCGCGCATTCATTTTCGGAAGAATCCGATCACAGATGTGCTTCTCATACTCTGTTGCATCCTTCATGTATACCTCCACCGCCAGCGTAGACCCCACCCGACGCAGCATCCGCAACGACGACAAAAACACTGGCAAGTATGAGCCCCCCGCGGTCGACACAATGCCTCGGGATCCAGGTTTATGCACCGGTCGCAAAGCCTTCGAATGACGAACATCAAGGACAAAGTTCTCGTGCGCCACTTGCATGGCATTCCGATCTTGGTCGTTGAGGAGGATCAGGTCGGGCCGGGGATCGGTCGAGGAGGCATTGAAGTGAATCGCGCCAACATCTCCGCGACGTCCAGGAGGAGGGTTCGCGGGGGCGTTTTTCTGCAGGATCGGATGTAAGGCTTTCCAGAAAGCACTCTGTCGCTCCGCCAGAGGCACCTGGAAGGCCGTATTAGGGACAACGGAGGCAGGAGTCGAAGCAGGAGTCGGGACCCAATATAGATAGATAGCGCTGACGAGAAGAATGGTAATCATGGCCAGGAGGATAGACCTCAGCCTGGCGAGACGGAGGGTGCCCATCGCGTAGATATCCCTGTTCAGATCGACTGAGCTAGAGTCGGAGAATATAAGTGGCGAGTCTAATTGTAGCCTCGAGGTGGCCGATGCAGCACGGTCGCTGGCCCAAAAGGGCGCAACGTTAGCACGGTTGAGATAAATGGGCGGGCCAGTTTGGGTCAATTAGGGAGAAGAGATGAAGATTGGCAATCAAGGATAACTGATTGAAACTTAAGTTGGGCCACTAAAATAGAAATTGGGAACAGCGGGGAGTGCAAAGTACATACTCTGTACGGAGTTGTGAGAAGTCAGGAGGTTCACGTGCCACAGGGCTCGGTCCCTGGAGTACAACCCCAGAGCCTACGGCAGTTACAGAGTATGGAACACTCCTTGACAGGCGATCAGACAGCCCCATGACGATGATACAGACTTGCTACAGGAACAACATGAATACGGGATACGATACTGCCGTTCTCGAACCCTTCTTACTCCCCTATATATCCCAGTATCGACAAAATGCACAAATGGGGAATCAGCGGACAAACTACAATAGTACTCTCAACTTTACAGTCGGATGAAGCCGCGCGTGGATCGTCGCTTATCTTGCGCCTCTCCAGACTTTGTTCGTCTCCTGTTCTTCTTCGCTGCGAACTCTGGGTTCTTCACGCTTCTAACATTTGTGTGTGAACACCCTGAACATCTTATTCTCACTGGGATTGGGTTTTCTTTATTATTTTGCTTTTTCTAATCTCTCTTTACTCCATATTCTCTATACTCTGTATCCTCATCCATGAGACCCCGCAGTCCCCAGCGCCTCCGCATTTCTGGCTTCCGACAATGACACTCGCTTCCAACTCCAACCGTCCCGAGTCGGTTTCTCGTGCCCAGTCGCGCAAGTTGCCTGCAAGCTCAACTGCTGCCCCTAGGAAACGCCGAAAGCGAACCGTTGCCAGTGGCGCATCGGATGACTGCTTCACCTGCGCTAAGCGGAGTTCGCGTTGCGACCGCCGTCGTCCATACTGTTCGCAATGCCTGGATTCGGGTCGAGAATGCGCGGGATACAAAACCACCTTAACCTGGGGGGTTGGGGTCGCCAGTCGAGGAAAACTACGGGGATTATCCCTGCCGGTGACAGGGGCTCAACCGACTGCGTCGTCGAAATCGTGGCCCTCTCCTTCAGCCAACCAACCTGAACCGGCACCCTCGTCGACCCCGCTGAAATCGACACCACCTTCAGCACCCTGCCAACAGCCCTCTCAGCAACCATCCCCCGCGTCGGATACTGCGCAAAACGGGATGCCATGGCCACATGGTTTGCCTTTGGGTCCGGAGGTTTGGCCTAGTGCACCCATGTATTCTCCGATGGCTTACTCGCCAGCTTCAACCACTCAGATTGATTTTGGGGAGTTTCTGGCAGCAAACACTCCTCCGTTCTTCGCCGTGGGAACTGAAGCGCCCAGTCAGCCTCCGATGACGGCGCAATGGCCCAGGCAGGGATCAGAGGCGCAGGAAACACGGGACTATGAGAACGCATTTTCGTGGGCACAGTGTCCTTCTCCGTCGTATTCTCAGATGCTTCTGTCGAGATCAGTTGGAAAAACGCCTCGTCTTCGACATCTGATCAGTTACTATGCTGAAGTTATCGCCCCGATGATTGTGGCGTTTGACAGCCCGACGAACCCGTTCCGCACGCACATTTTACATCTCGCACGGGATAGTGAGTCCCTTCAAGAGGCCATCGCGACTCTTTCGACCAGTAACCTGCGACAACGGCAAGCGCGCAAAACCATGTCCACGGAGAGGACTCCGGCGTCTCGAATGTCGTGCATGGCGCATCGGGCGCTGACCCAGGAGGATCCGGGAAGCCACTCGGCCGCGGAATTTGCGCAGGAGGAGCAGTACCACCGGGGGCGGGCCGTGAAAGCTTTGAATGCGGAGTTGGCAGATCCGCAACAACGATTGTCGGATTCAGTGTTGGCGACTCTGCTCATCCTGTGCCTGTTTCATGTCTGCGACACGGGGGTTGCCCAATTCAAGACGCAGTTTGCAGGGGTTACCAAGTTGCTGGCCATTCGGATGCGTGCGAGCGGGAGAATGACGGATGATCTGAAATGGTTTATCCGCATGTTCACTTGGTTTGATACAATGACTGCAACGACCAATGATCGCGAGAGCCACCTGCGCGGTACCTGTTTGGACATCACCTCCCTGTCGGACGGAGACTGGGGCCTTGAGGAGCTGGCCGGCTGCGACGCCAGCCTTTTTCGGCTAGTTGCGCAGCTGGGTCGTTTGAATCTGCTCAGCCAGGATCGAACGCCACGGGGCCCAACGCCCACGGAGATGTTTGTTCCCACAACGGCCCTTCCGCCGTCGATGACCCATCCACAGGGCGTGTTTGTTGTGCCCAGTAACGTTCCGGCAGCGGTCAATCTTAACGGATTCCCGACCGCTCCGCCGCCGCAGGTCAATGTGCCCAGCCCTTGGCCGACGTTGCCTGCATTTTGGAACGAGTGGTTTTCCCTGCGCCAAAAATTGGAAGCGTGGCGGTATCTGCCTCATGGTGGTGGAATCAGGCCCGCGCCGCCATATATCTCGCCGCCGTCGTCGCCATCGTCGCTGTCGACGGTCGCGTCTCAGCACCATGAGGAGATCTTCAACGTGTCAGAGTCATTCCGACACGCAGCGATCCTCTACAGCGAACGACTCGCGTATCCGGATCTACCGTCCAGCCATCCGCGGATCCAAAACATCGTGCAGGTCGTCATGCACCATCTCACGGCGGTGCGATCGGACGCCTACCTGCTCTGGCCACTTTTCGTCACGGGGTCGGAATGTGTCTTGGAAAGCGACCGCAGCATAATCCGCCAGCGGTGTCGGGACATTTCCCGAGACTCTGGATTCTGCAACAATCTGGCGTGCCTGGATCTACTGGAGAAGATCTGGACACAGAACGCCACAACAGATGGATACGGAAATTGGCGGGCACCGAGCGAAGCACTGGCGTCTGAACGGGGCTTCCGATGGCAACAGGCGATGCGGTCCAAACGAGCGGATGCCGAGTACATGGTGGTTTAAAACGATAGCGATACCTTATGCTGGCTGGCCCGATCTGGTATCTTTTTGATGAAGGTATCTCATACCATGACATGTATATAATAGACCCTGTACATAGAGTAATAAATATTTCGCCGAATACCAGCGGCACATAATGCAAGGCATACCAAAGTCCACAAGCTCAACCACTATTGCCAAAAACCACACTCATCGTCTGACCACCGTCTATCGGTCAGCACGCAACTTAAACAGCCTGTCAGACTCGTGCGTCTGCATGGAGAGGAGACTCGGCAAGGCATGAACATGTCATCTTATCGGGAACCAACCAGCAGAGATACCGCCGTTAGCGAGGCAGTATTTGAAAAAAAAAAAAAAGGTTATTTGAAAGTGAGGCCGCCATTTCCCATTTCGGCCTGATCGTATCCTGAGTTGTAAGGCTGCATAGTCGGTCTAGATGTGCCATGTTGCTCCATAGAAGATTCTCCGTCACTCCATGGCTATGATGTTATGCGTGGAGGAGGGGTTGGTGGAGGGGCTGAGAGGGGCATTTTGGCATCTTGGAGGGGTATTGTGCAGGATGGACAGACTTTTACGAGGGACTGAGGGGTATCCCACTTACCTTTTTTGGGGTGGTTTGAAGCGTTGTGTAGTCTATACTGCCGTTCTGGTCGAGGTGCTGAATAGGTCTATTTTTGACCTTATCACGCAAGTAGTGAGTACATACAGAGACGGTGAACATGCAGATGTATGTATGTGTGTGTGTGTATACACAGTACGGTGACTCAAACGATTAGCAGTCAACTGATATCGGCTGTAGCGGCGATAGTCGGTGGATGCACAGGGTATGCTGCCATTTCCTGATATTATTGTGGATGTTGTCACTTGTCAAGGGGTGGTTCCTGACTACGTAGTTGGGTATATATCGGAGTGATATCATTCGAGAGGGTTCAATAATGGGGAACATTATCCGAGCAGCGGAAGCAGTAATGCATTGTCCTGTAGCAATAGCGACTGCCCCTGGCGTGGTAACAGTATCTGTGGCTGATCTTTACTGCAGAACGAGTGAGATTACATTTTGCACGGCATTCTTCTTGCATACTTGCTAGCACCGCGGATCGACGGATTCTGATGGCAGGGTATAGAATAATCGGCTAGCATTGGACAGGCTTGAAATGCTACCGCATAATTATGCTACATACAGCCGAAGCGCCAGGCTGGTATCACGATACTCGCACGGCAGTCAATTCTGGGCAGGGCTTATAGTGCAAGCCATGTCGTGCTAGCGTTCATATGTGCACTGTTTGTACGGAGTACATAGTACGTACTTTAAGCCTTCCCGGAGCCAGACGAAGAGCCCTGTACTCCGTAGCACAGCAAGGCTGGCGCCAACCTGAGCCAATATAACTCCGTACGTAGCCTGGTTTGAATCTGACTGCATAGCAAGTCATCTACCGACTGGAGCACTTCTGTAGGTAATACTGCGGCCTCGTGGCGCATGCTTCTTGGATGAATTATTTTTGTCCAGATCTATTCCAGACAGAAACCAATCGAGTGTGTACAATCCGAGAACCCGGTTGCAGAGACGGAGCGTGCAGAAGCTGGACCGGTTCGAAATCCAACCTGCAGATGTTTATTTGCACGGCGTCAGGGTTTAGTCTTACTGCTGGACAACGGACTGCAGATGAGGGCAGGAACAACAAACAAACAATCAATCAACAAACAGTCATTCCATGCCGATATCGAATACCAACGCGTCGACAATAACAATAACAATCATAATAGCGCGCATATCAATTAGAGTCAGACAGTCTCAAATAAAGATTGACGCGTCTAAATTCTCGGGACTGACTCGGAATTCGGACCATAATTGCGATATGCCAGACATAGAGAGGATCCTAAGGCCGTGCATTCGTGCATATGGACCCGGAACCCTGGGAGATTTGCGATGTTTGAGCGGTGTTTGTGAGTCAGTAGGGGGCGTTTGATATACCCTGCGGCTGATATCGCCGGTACTATATGAGCTGAATCGACAAGTCCAGCTGACCGCATGTCGTACTCCGAATGTTATAGCCATGTTATAGGTCATTACAGAGAACGGTTTCGATTCAATCGGGTCGGATCCGTCCCCTTACTCTGGGCATAGTAGTACACCCCTGTCAGGGGCATTCTCTGATTGGCAAAAAGTCTACGAGCGAAAATTTTTTAACGGGCCAATGCGGTGCGTGAGAATAAGGATGGACTAGCGTTTTGAATCCTTCTAGATTTTCTTTTTTGTACTCCGTATAATATTCCATAGTCTTTGTCCGTTCCAAGTACGGAGCGGTCTGATCAGTGGCGGTAATACCCAACGCAGAGTTTTTTTAAGTTATGTCCTTGTATGAACCGCGGGTTGGGACGGGAGTGCTTTGTCTACCATGGTTACCATAGGTAATGATAGTATTGTGCTCCATAGGTAGAAAGAATACAGCTGAATTGCCACAAGCTGACAATAATAAGACGATAAAATAATCAAGCTGAGCCACAATGACCCGTCTGTCAGGTGATAATACATAGTAATAATGATAATACAAGTACGGCAAATACCATACTAACCCCACGGCCCGTTATGACCACGGCGCCAATGACAAACCTACAAAACCCTCGGCTCCCTCGCTTTTAATCACTCATTCTCCCCTTTCTTTCTGGGTTCACCTCCTACACATATCATCACCGGTCTCTTTGCTGGTGCTCGATAGGGACCATATCCTCTAACCGCTGCCAGTTCAAATGTCCGCTCGCACCTCAACGCTTCCCTCTACTCGTGTACGATCGGACTCCTCGCTTCGGTGACGGTTTGGTCGTTTTGCTCTTCTTTGCTGGATTTTTCTGCTAGTTGTGTTGTTTGCTGGTTCTGTTTGCATTTGATATCCCTGTATTATACACCTGTCGTGTTTCTCTCGGGAGTCTAAAAGTCGCTTTATTTTCGTTATCTACTGCTTCACATAATGTATCATTACAATCCTCCTCCACCTCCTCACCCGGGCTGGTCGGCCTACGACTACGCTTCTCCTCCCACCTCTCCTGCCTACGCCTACTATGCGACTCCGTACGCCAGTCCCTACGTCTCGTCGCCTCGAGGTACTTCGGGCACCTCGTCCAAGCGCCATACTCGCAAGGCCAGTTATGCCGGTCCTTCCGCCAAAGACTGGGGTCATCCGGCCTCCTACTCGCACAGTTACTATGACGCCCCCCCAGAGTTTGGCACGCCACCACCGCGCAAGCACGATCCTGTAAGTGCTTCTAGTGGCTATCCTCCGTCTTCCTTTCCCAACCGTCGCTCTTCTGCTGCGGCAGACCCTCGTCCGCCGCACAAGCAGCGCCACGCCTTTATGGACGTGGTCGACGATGTGTTTGACGATGTGCCGCAATATGTCTTTCACGACCGTCGTTCGCGATCGCCGCCGCCGTCCTACTCGACTCCTCGGCGAGATAGCGACCGCCGGTCCCGACGCCCGTCTTCCTCTCATCGCAAGCCAAAGCCCCCAACTGATCAGTATTTTTATTATAACCAGGTGCCTGCATATGATGATGCCGATCTGTCTTCCAAACGGTCTCGCGCGCGCCGCCAGTCCACATCCACCCGCACTCCATCCAAGCCCAAGTCGACCCCGAGCACCAAGACCACGCCGGTAGCCACTGAAGAAGACGCCGAGCGCGCTGGAATCCCTGCCGGATACTCGACCAAGAACTGGGACCCTACCGAAGCCCCGATCGTTCTTCTCGGCAGTGTGTTCGACGCCAACTCGTTGGGAAAGTGGATCTACGACTGGACTGTCTTTCACAATGGCGCCTCCACCCCCATGGCCGATGTCGCGGGCGATATGTGGTTGCTGTTGATCAAGTTGGCAGGCAAGGTCAAGCGGGCGGACGAGTGTCTCGATCGCATCCAGCGTCGTGAGTCGCGCGAGACCGTTGCGGACTTTCTTGAAAGCGGCGAACGTCTGTGGATGCGGTTCAAGAAGCTGCTCAAGGCTTGCGAACACTTTATGTGGAAGGTGGCCAAGCGCGAGGGCAAGGCAGTCTCGATGGGCCGCAACGCCGGTTGCGAATTTGTCGAGTCGCTCTTCGGCCGGGACCGCGAGCTCGAAAACACGGAGAAATTGATGAACAGTATCCGTCTGTGGAACATGCGGTTCGACGCCAACTGCGACGAGATCCTCCGCCGGCCATCTGCATGATTCTCATGCAAATTACAAGACTCATATGAGTCCGACTACATACAGGCCTCTATGGATGGGGTCATAAAAGTAATATCTCTTTCGTTTGTTGTTCTGTTCTCTAGCGCAGGATGATACTGGTACAGGATCGGGAGGCGCACCTTGGTTTTATTTCGTTTCGTTTCTTTGCATGAGCGCGGCATTCTGTTTTGACTGCTTGCAATGTGTTTTCGCTATCGCGCGATGCCTGTTCTTTATCTTCTTTTTTCTTTATCTTTTTTTTTTCTTCATTTCTTCAGCTTTCTGTGTACCGTCGCGTTGAGCATTGCTTTGCTTCGAGATACCATTCTGCGATTGTCTTGGATTGCGACTATTGGTTTTAATTCGTGGACTGGTTGATTCGCTCTTTACGGCTGTCTCGTTTCTTTTGTTGTGCCTGAGACTGCATAGACACCCACTACCTCCCATGATTTACTTCATATTTATTTACTACTTTACTCTTGACACTATTTATCCTGGTCTAACCCCTGTAGCCATGCGTAGAGTGCATAGATATGCATATGTAGGTTTGTCATGCATTAGCCACGTGTCGCATCTATTACAGCTTCCAGTCTAACCGTCTATCAAGTATCCTATGCTATGCTATGCTCCCAATACAAAGTAAACTACTGCTCCCCCCACCAACCAAACCACACAAACCCAATCACGAATTTAATCCCTGCCGAAATCCACAACGCAGACTCCATCCCCCCTGCACTCCGACTCAACCATCCACCCACAATCGCCCCGATAAGCAGCATGATGACAGCGCCGGCGCGACGGTTCCGCTTAACATTCCCGGTCGGGCCAGAGACCAGCTTCGGATCACTCGCCAGATCAAAGTACACACTCGTCAGCACCACGGAGGGAATCTCATTATACCCCAACGCCCTCGTGGATGTGATACTTCCCGCGCTCTGGAACGCCAGGAGCGCAATCGGAATCAATTCCAAGAACAGCGGTCCACCGGTTAGACTCGCATCTTGCGAGGTATGCGGAATGAGGTCTGCTTCGATGAGGGCGACGGCGATGATGATGAGGATGGACTGGATGAGGAAGGAGACGAAGAGGGTTCCGCGACGACGGGGCCCGGCGAGACGGGTGGTGTTGGAGAAGGCGGTTGCGCCGAGGAAGAAGGCGGCGATGGAGACGAGGGATTTTAGCCAGCCCCAGGGTTTGTTGAATGGTTGGGAAGAGGCGCCGAGGCCGAGGAAGATTGTGTTTCCTTTACTTTGTTAACAGTGGAGTTGAGGTAGTAGGTATAGGGGAGGTACCAGTTTGCATAGCAAGGAAACAGGTCCAGGCATTATAGGCACTGCTGTCGCATAACCCAGTGACGAAGCAGAGCACAAGGCCAATCCAGTCCGCGTAAACCGGACTAATGGACTGATTCCATAGTTGGGATAGCGACGACGGTTTCGTCGACTCAGGGTCAGGGTGAGCCTCAATATCGGACTTCATACTGTGGTGTATGACTGGAGAGGTGACTGAAGAGGTGAAGAGCTGAAAAGTAGGGGGGACGATGGATTTTATTGTCGGTGTATTTCGGGAATGCCGATCGCAGAGTTTGCGGAAATGACCCGCTGCCACCACAGCCTTATCAGTACATAGTACGCTACAATGGCTGAACTAGTGCCTCCGTGCAGTCACAGACTGCATGGAACTTGTAAAATATATCTGCCTGAGTGGTCTAGGCCAATCATACCCCCTGAATCATAGATCATCGCCCCGCCTCGGATAGGGCTGAAGCGGTCATCATATAAGATACTCTGCACACTACTCCAGGGAACTGCGTGATTGACCCAGTCGATGGTGTCATTCGTTTAGCCTGCCATTTTCGGGTAGTTTGAAGCTATTCAACGGTCTGTCACGTGTCAGCGTGTCGCGACCGCAGCTGTGTAACTATTTTGCGGTCAGATTACTGCGTACTTGCTCCGTGTGGTTTCCATATTTCTGGACTCGTGGGTACCAGTGGGTCACGTAACGCGGGCTGTACCCTACTGATTTGGTATGAGTATCTGACACCTAAAGTAGTATACCCCAAACGGCTAAGCGATGTACTGCACCGAGCTTCAATCGCAGGCCTGGTTGACAACAACGGAAAGTGTCACAAGATACATCGACCAGTCGCGAGATAGGCGATCCAGACTTGTTCAGCTGACTACTGCCACATCTCACCCATGGTCAGATACAGCCTCATCGAGACAATGACTTCAGTCGAAGCGGCGCGATGAAGTCACCCAGTCTCTAGTACCAGATCACCACCGTTGCCAGCGCCAATACCAGACTCAAATGGAATAATAGCATTCACGCCTCTGTGGCAGCGACTCTGGCCACCCTCTGAAAGCCCGCGGGACACACCGGCGTCATTCTGTATCATCGTCGCCACTTGGTACCGACGGAAGTATATAGGAGCCCTTGGACAATCGTCTTGTGGCTGACAGATCAATCAAAGCGCATACTCTGAACACACAAGCATAATCTAACCGGTATGTCTTTTTTGACATTGACCACCGATCTACCAAATATTAACAACGCAGCCATCATGCCCTCCTCCAAAACTGACACAGCAATCCGTCTTCCCGAAAACGAAGACCAAACTCGTCGTCTACGAAATGTCACCCAAGACCGCAAGGCCGTGTCTCGCCTGCAGGACGAAGCCAACTCCTCCAAGAATAAGGTCGAGGATGTAAGCAGCTGGGGCACTGGGCAGTTGCTGGGCACCGGTATCGATGAGTCGGCCAATCCAGTACCGGACCCCGTTACCTTTGGGAATGGACGCAAGGCGAGGAATAATCAGCAGCAGCAAAAGGATGAAGCGGATGTTTATGAAGCCATGACCCAGAATTTTGATTAGTGTGTACATTGGCGAGTATCTTGTATAGGCGGTACTGGCAGTTCTCGCATGCATAATTCCAGTTTTTTATATCTGCAACATGAAATAATTCATTTGTCAATTTCTTCCAAGTCTCCACAATCTTCACATGCTTTGCCGTACTTTGTGCAGAGTAACTGTGCCATACTTGTATCATGTTGATTGCTATGGCAACCAGCGCCTCAGGCACCGATACTCCGCAGTGAAGCCCACTCCATACTCCACGTTCTGTGTTGATAACCCAACCATTTATTGCAGTAGTATATCGCTGTGCTGTACATGGCACTTGCTTGCCCTTTTTTACTTTCATCACTTGCATGTTCCCCTGACTTACAGGAACGGCGGCTTGATGGACCGCGGGATCGCCTGTTTACTCCGATAGAGCCTCTGCGCGGACCATCTTACTCTTACTAGTCCATCTCGTTCTGTCCGGCATTCACTCGTTCTTTCTGCTGTCTTTCATTGTTGTCGCAGTGGGGATTCCACTCGCCTCCCTTGAGGGAAGGCAATTCATCTATTGTGTTTACCTTCCTTCCCCAACAGGCACCCCACGCCTTCCCCGTTTATCTTGACATCTCGACGTATGTACCATCAGTTACTCTATCGCCAGCGAGAATCTTTCTCTCAAATAATTTCGTTGCTGAGAAATCCCAGTCCGGAAATGGCACTCGATCCTCGTTTCTATGCTGGAAACGGCCTCGACTCCCTGCCCTCGGCCTCGTCCGGCATCTCCGCAGCTACCGGCATCACCAGTCCTTCTGCAGCTTCAACTGCTACGTCAGCGGGGAATTTGCAGTCTAGTGCCTCGAGTCCGTCTCTGCGTGCACGTGAAAGTATTGCGGTTCCTGTGACTCAGGATGGAGGCCCGTCCTCGCCGGGAGGAAACGTGCGTGTTGTCGTGCGCGTGCGCAGGTTTCTGCCTCGAGGTAGGTTTGATCATAACACCGCTTGATATGGGCAGCTACTAACCTGGCAGAAATCGAACGCGACGCCGAATGCCTGATTAGCATGGACCCCCGCACCCAGACGACCAAGCTGCTCGCACCCAAGGTTGACCCGGAAGATGAAGGAAAACCAAAGTCGCAGGCACGTGGAAAGGTGCTGGAGGACAAGTCCTTTGTGTTCGACAACTCGTTCTGGTCGCATAACGACAAGGACGCACACTATGCACACCAGGAGGATGTTTACGACTGTCTGGGTGAGGACTTCCTGGACCACAACTTCGAAGGATACCACACTTGCATTTTTGCCTATGGACAGACGGGTTCCGGAAAGAGCTATACCATGATGGGTACCCCCGAGCAGCCGGGATTGATTCCTCGAACTTGCGAAGACCTCTTCCAGCGTATCGAAGCCTCGCAGACTCCCGACGTCAGCTACAACGTTCGCGTGTCGTACTTTGAAGTGTACAATGAGCATGTGCGCGACCTGCTCGTGCCTCGGACTGATCCCCCGAACTATCTGCGTATTCGCGAGTCGCCCTCGGAGGGACCATATATCAAAGACTTGACCGAAGCGACTGTCAAGAATTACAGCGATCTCATGACACACATGCGCAAGGGCGACGTCTCGCGTACGACTGCCAGCACCAAGATGAACGATACCTCGTCTCGATCGCATGCTGTCTTCACCATCACCCTGAAGCAGATTCACCATGATCTCTCCACCGATGAGACCACAGAACGCACGGCACGCATTCGTCTAGTCGATTTGGCGGGTTCGGAGCGAGCCAAGTCCACCGAGGCTACGGGCCAGAGACTTCGTGAAGGATCCAACATTAACAAATCACTCACCACCCTGGGTCGAGTTATCGCCGCGTTAGCTGATCCGAAGCAGGGACGATCCGGAAAACGCAAGAGTCGGGATGTCGTGCCCTATCGCGATTCCATCCTTACCTGGTTGCTCAAAGACAGCCTGGGCGGTAATTCGAAGACGGCCATGATTGCGTGTATCGCCCCCAGCGATTACGAGGAAACGCTTTCCACTCTCCGGTATGCGGACCAGGCCAAACGCATCCGTACTCGTGCTCGTGTCAATCAAGACCACCTGTCCGCTGCTGAGCGTGACAAGCAGATTGCCGAGATGGCGGAGACGATTCGCACACTCCAGCTCAGTGTCAGCCAGGCGGTCGCTAACCGACGTGAAAGTGAAGTCCAAAGTGAGAGCCTGGAGAATTACCAGCAGAAGGTTGAGAAAATGCAGCGGCTTATGGAGGAGACCAAGATGGTCAGCGAGTGCAAGATTCGTCAACTCAAGACCGAGAATGAAGCCCTACGCAACCATCTGAAGCTGGCCCTCGATAGCCTGCGAAACCCGATTCCGCCGGTGACCATCGAGAAACGCAAGAGCAGTTTGTATGCGTTGGATGAGGATGAGGAATCTGAAAACCCGGACCTCACTGATGATAAGGAAGATGACTCGTCTCCTGCTAGTGAGGAGGAGCCTGAACCCGATCTTATCTGGGAGGATGACGATACCATTGAGGTCGAAGCTGGCCAGATCGAAGCGCAGGACATGCAGTCACACATGGAGGATCTTCTGAGCGATCTGAGCATGTTCAAGCGCAAACTGGCTTCGGACCATGAACGATTCCGTTCTATTCGGGACCAGCAGAATCGCAAGCAGCGTGGCGTACTCAGTGATGTGACGCTCAATGACTGATCATCCACAGTGCTTTTTTTTTTTTTTTTATCTTTCTCAAGATCTCTCTTGTATCGAAAACGGTAGGCGTCTATTGTCTTTGGGAGGAATTCTGTTATTTGGCTGGGAATTGGTATTGGTGTCAGGAATATGGGACGGCAGTAGGAACATCCTGGCATTTGGTACTGATTTGTTCCTTTCTTCTTTTTCTCTTTTACATTCTTCTTCGCTTTCTTCTCTACGGAGAGGCTTTTTGTTAGATTCCCTTGGGTGGTTTTGTCTTCTTTTCTTCTTTTAGCATGAGAGACGATGTAATGAGCAGTCAACAAATGTATTCTTGATATGTATTTCAGTGTTTTCTATCCTATGGCTTCTATGGTACTACAGTAGAACTGTAGAACAAGCACTGTTAGGGCGAGATCATAATTCTGCCGTGAGTCAGTCTCCCCCACAACCCGCCGCCGCCTCTTCTCCGACAAATCTTGAATGCCCCTCTTGACTTGAACTTTTCCAACACCCTTTCAATTCCGTTCCCTTCGCATTCACGTCATGACGAACCCCGTTGATCCGGCGTTGGCCTCGTCGTTATCTGCCCCAGCTTCTGAAGTGCCTGCTCAGCAGCGCCAGTCGGAGGGCACCTCGAACCCCTCGCAACCGCTACCACAACAGACCCATCCCTCGAAAGAATCCGGTAAACCGAAGAAAGAAAAGAAAGAATCAAAGCCCAAAGATACCAAAGATGCAACCCCCGCGACCGACGGACCTGAAAAGTTGACGGGCGCAGAGCTGAAGAAACGCGCCAAAGCCGAAAAAGCCGCTCGCAGAGCAAAGGAGAAGTCTGATCGCGAAGCCGGTGGTGCTGGTGCTGCCCCTGCCGGAGGGCTTGCTGTTGGCAGCAGTGGTGCTGGCGCTGGTGCTGGTCAACCCGCTACGCCGAAGAAGGGACAACCTGCTGGGGGTGCTGGTGCTGGCGGAGACAAAGGACGAGGGTTACCCCGTCGGCCCTCTGGGCAGGCATCGGGCCAACCCAGCGTTGCGGAGCAGAAGAAAAAGGCTGAGGAGAAGAACGTCGCGGTGTTTGGACATTTGTATGGACAGCAGCGGCGGGCGACGGTTGCGGGCGCTGGGAAGGAAGTGCATCCGGCTGTTTTGGCGTTGGGATTGCAGATGAGGGATTATGTGGTTTGTGGGAGTAGTGCGCGCTGTGTTGCTACATTGTTGGCTTTTAAGAGGGTGTGTTTCCATTATTTTGAACTTGGATTGTGAGAGTGCTAACAGATCTAGGTGATCGAAGCGTATACGACTCCCCTCGGAACCTCGCTGTCGCGCCATCTTACTACCCATTTGTCTCATCAGATTACCTACCTCTCAACATGTCGTCCTCTCTCTATCAGTCAGGGAAATGCTATCCGTGCCCTTAAGCTGGCCATCGCCTCGATTGACCCGTCCGTGCCCGAAGCAGACGCCAAGGAAACGCTTTGCGAGTTTATCGACAGCTTCATCCGCGAGAAGATCACCGTGGCCGACCAGGTGGTTGCCGGAAGTGCGGCGCAGAAGATCCAGGATGGCGATGTGATTGTCACATTTGCCGGTAGTTCGCTCGTCAAGCAGACGTTGCTGAACGCACACAAGCAGGGTAAGAAGTTCCGCGTGTCTATCATCGACTCCCGCCCGCTGTTCGAGGGCAAGAACCTTGCTCGCGCGCTGGCCAATGCTGGTCTGGATGTGCAGTACTCGCTTATGAACGGCATCAGCCACGCCATCAAAGACGCTACCAAGGTGTTCCTGGGCGCGCACGCAATGACCAGTAACGGACGGTTGTACTCGCGCATCGGCACCGCACTCGTCGCCATGTCCGCCAAGGAACGCGCCGGTGGCGTCGAGGTCCCCGTCATCGTCTGCTGTGAGACAGTCAAGTTCACCGACCGCGTCGCGCTGGACAGCATTGTCGTCAACGAAATCGCCGACGCAGACGAGATGGTTACCACACAGCCCCCTCAGCAAGTTACCGGCTTACCGGACCCTGCTGCAGCCGCTGCAGCCGCTGCCGTGGAGTCATCATCTGACAACAAGAAGAAAGCCAACAAGACCCCCGTCCCGCCTACAAATGCAAGCCCGCTGGAACCCAACCCGGCACTGAAGCATGCGTCATCGCCATTGAAGGACTGGAGGGACACGCCTAATTTGCAGTTGCTGAACCTCATGTACGACGTGACACCGGCTGAGTATGTTGATATGGTGGTTACGGAGATGGGCAGTTTGCCTCCTAGTGCTGTTCCTATTGTGCATCGGATGAGTACTAGTCTTTAGGTGCTCCTTTGTCCGTCTTCGTTTTCTTCCGGGTTATGAGAATGTTAAAAGTTCAAAGCGCCAATGACTAGTACTTTACTTATGTTGTTATGTGTTATGTGAATGGTGTATGGCGGTTCAATAGAGTTCAATTAGATAACAATCACGTGCTGTTCGTATTTGGTAATGCGATTGCCGGCAGAATAAGGCGGTCGTATTGTTGTTTGGATCGCTATCTCGTCTGTCGCAGTTCTTCAACTTCAGACGTGACTGCGTTCCTACTTTATCAACACAGACTGCTCTACAAAATAATCTCTACATTACCCTAAATTAACAGATTACACACTCTATGAGCACACGCCCGACCAGCCGCCAAAATGGTATATCCCCTAACACTTCAACTCCAACCATACGAGCCCAGCTAACAAGCACAGAGCAAAGACTCCTCCATAACAAATCTCCACATGCACCACCCCCGACTGGCCGACTTTTTTGAAGACTTCACCCGCCCACACACCTCTCCAACCTACACCTCGCACAACCCCCAATCCCACACCCACACCCACAACAACACAACCGTAACCTACGGCTCGTCCTCGCCAACCCTCATCCCATCCTTCCTCCCAATCGAAGAGATCTACGTACTACCACAGTATCAGCCGCCGAACCCGGAGGACGAGGATGATGTTGTGCCGGATCAGCATGCGGCGTTTGGGATTACGAGGGCGATGGAGAGGAGGAGGGAGGCTGTTTGGAGAGATTTGGGGATGGAGGGGGTTGTTGCGGGAGAGAATATGGGTGGTGGGAATGGGGCTGGGGCTGGGAGGGGGAGAGGGAGGAGGATAAGGGTTAAGGAGTCGGGGAGGTTGATGGGGGGGAGGAGGACGGTTTGTTTGCGGTGACCTCTTTCTACAAGTAAAAGTAGATGGTATGGTGTGCGGAATTGGTGGTTGTGATGTATGATACCCATTATGTTATTATATCCGGTTGATTTCCACACGTGTGCGTTCGTAGATCTTATGGCTCGTTTGTTTCTGGTCGCGTTCTTCGTCGTCGAATGTTCGTGGGTGCACTGCGAGTTGTGCGTAGGTTCCAGCTGCACGACGTTTCGAGAGTGTTCCGGGGTTGATCACGAGTACGCTATCAACGACCTGTCATGTATTAGCTTAGTTTCGTTAAGTTGGTTTACGCCAGACTCACCCTGACAAACGGAGGCAGCGCACTCGGCACAATCAACACATCCGGCCGCACATTCCACCACTCCCCAAGCTTCGAATAACCGACGTCCAGCATTGCCCCCGTCGCGAGTCCGCTGTCTGTCCCCGTCTTGGGCAGGTTCTCCCGTGCTGTGGGTGGGAAGATAGGGTAGAAATGGCGCTGTTCGATGAGATACTTGGACAACCGCGTGAGCAAGTTCCCCTCCTTGGGTCTGCCGTGCACGACTTCCTCCCGTCGTAACTCGTACAGTACGTCATGCGACGACATTCCAATCACAGTCTCGTTGAACGAGAGTGTCACCGGATTCGAAACCATTCGTACTTGCTTCGGCAACCCGAGCTCCTTCTTTGACATTTGCTCCTGTGGCCAGGCGACGTGTTTGCTTAGCGCATCTCGCACGGATGGCACCATGACGATTGTGATTGTTGGCACCGCGGCGACAAGCTTCTGAATCGGAGCTGTGATGCAGTGGCGGAAAACGGTCGCCAGCGTCGCTGTGTCTGGATCGTATCCGTTAACTTCAGGCAGATCGAAGTCTCCTGATGCGACGAGAGGATGTTCGATGTCCAGGAATGGCCCTAGTAATACCAGCCCGTCTGCGATGTTGTCCGCGGCCTTTTGGCAGATTTCGTGTAATGGTTCGAAGTTCAGATTGTCATCTGCCGTGTACGGCCCCGAGGCAACCATGATGTTCAATGGGGTTTCACCCACTCGTTCAGTAATGCCGTCCAGGGTTACAGGCGACGATGCTGCTGGTGGAAGTGTAGGAAGGGGAAGGACGTCTTTGACCGTAAAGTAGTTTCCTGATGCATTGATACCCTTCAAAGCCACGATCTGACCAGGGAAGAAATTGGCCGACGGTACCGAGTCGAGTTTCAATGGGACTCGCAGACCGGCTCCTGATCGCCTCGACGTTTCGAGAACCAGAGATGCCGTGTTGACCTTCCCCTCGAGACTATCTGATGCGATGCGTCCAATTGCAACAATCTCGCTTGTGCTCTGTATAGATGCGCTACTGAACGCGATGTCCTCCGACTCATACTGCGGTTGAAGTATTGTTACGATTTCGTCGATCCGATCGTCCAGAATCTCGGATGCCTCAGACAAGCGCATCGCCATCGGTTTGTATCCAAACTTTTTCAGGTCTGTGTTAGCCGTCGGTCGTATCCGGGCTTCTGGGAAGGGAGCAATCGGGGTTTCTGATAGTGGTAAATGGGAGTTGAGCGTCTCGAGCGTCTGTCCTGGGTTCTGGCGTTCCGCAAAGGAGACGGGTCTACAGTCGTCAGTCCATCGTCTATCACAGTAATATATCTCGTAGCATACTGTATCCCGTTCGCAGTCTTTCCCTTCACTGGTGTTACCTCAGACTTTCCAATTTTCGATGTTGAAGGCGATGCGAAATCTGCTTTGCGCTTTGCGCTATTGGGGGTTTTGGTATTCGGTGTCAATCCGTCCAACCTAAGCCAGTTAGTACATTTGACCAGGTCGTATCCGGTGCCTTGAACTTACATCCCAAACACATCCGATGCCATCCCAGCCCGCGGAGTTGCGGTCACTGTGCTTCTCTTTTCTGTTTGCCGTCCGGCTCTGCCTCGACTTTCTCTCTCCAGACTGTCTTGGACATCTCGCTTGAACAACCGAACCGTTTCCAGGTTCATCTTGGTCTCCTCCGCGCCCATTTTCAAACAATACGACTCCCATTTGTAAAACAGCTCTTGCGGGGATATCAATTGGACTCGCAGAATAGACTGCAACTCCCCGAGGACATCCTTGGGCAGCCCATTGGGGGCAGAGGTCGCGAAGAGCTCATTGAGCTCTGCTGTAGTGTCATCCATGGTTTATCAATTCGTCAATAACGACAACGAGAATACTTGCGACAGAAGATGACCGTCGCTGGAGTAAGTCCGCGAGACGCGTGCGCGGTGACTTTGACCGCCTTCTTTTTATGCTAGTTACGTGATATATCGATAATCAGTGTGGGCCTGAGGCTGATTCTAGGCAGATCAGCAAACAATTTCTCCTATTTACAGGGGTGTTGACTGCAAAAATAATCTTTGTTACTCCTTACATACACCATTGACAGATATCCTGCATTATCGCCCGTTGTGAGATTTCATCATGTCCGCAGAACTGTCGGATCTTGCCAATGCGCCGGAGACCCAGAATCCAGCTGCCACCGCAGCTCCTACAGTGGAAGCACAACCGAAAGAGTCGGAATTGAGCCTTCCGTCGTCGGCCGTTGATGGCTTGATACAGAAACCATTCCCAAAGCCTCTCAATACAGCACACATACCTGCGCCGGAACCGCTCACGGAACAACAACAGGGGTTGTACAACCAAGTCTTGGAGGAAGTCTCAAAGTGGACAATAATCCCAACCACTTCTAAGAAAAACGCCCCTACGGCGCCAATCACCGACGACGAGCGCATGTGGTTGACTCGCGAGTGTCTGATCCGGTATCTGCGTGCTGTCAAGTGGGACGATAAGAAAAAGAAGGATAAGCAAAAGGTGGACGAGGCAGTTGCTCGGCTACAGAACACCCTTACATGGCGTCGGGAATATGGCTTGGAAAAGTTGACATCCGACTATATCGCCGTTGAGAATGAAACTGGGAAGCAGATTATCCTGGGCTACGACGTCAACGGACGACCTTGTCACTATCTCTGCCCCTCTAAGCAGAACACAGAGAAGAGCGATCGACAGATTCAGCATCTCGTCTTCATGCTGGAAAGGGTGATTGACCTCATGGTGCCGGACCAAGAGACTTTGGCTTTGGTGGTCGATTTCAACCAGGCGTCGTCGGACCAGAATGCGTCGCCTACCCAGGCATATCAGACACTGCAAATCCTTCAGAACCACTATCCGGAGAGATTGGGCCGCGCCTTGGTCATCAACAGTGAGTGATAACTGTTTCGTTCCGTTTGCCAGCTGACTGCTGACCCGTTTTAGTGCCATACTGGCTCTCGTGGTTCTTCAAGGCAATATCCAGATGGATTGACCCAGTCACCAAGGAGAAGATGAAGTTCAACGAGGATCTCCGCCAACATGTACCTGCGGACCATCTAATGAAAGCCATGGGAGGCGACGTGGAGTTCCAGTACGACCACTCAACCTACTGGCCTGCATTGATTAGGTTGGCTGAATCGCGACGAAACGGTTACTATGAACGCTGGATTCAAGGAGGCAAGCGAATCGGAGAGTATGAGAATTATCTCAGAGGTGGTCCTCAGCCCAGTCTGTCGCAGACGCAGGGTGAGAAATCTTGACCGTCATAGCCGGCTTTAATAGCATTGTTTGGGAGCAAATTTCGGGAATTGGGTCTTTCTTTTCGTGCATACATTGACATTTACTTTGAATATAATACCTCATTCTCCATTTGACCTGATTGATCTATGTTTGAGCAACTGACAGATCGTTTGGTTATTATATGAGTGTTGGGTGAATGCTTGAAAAAGTCGCAGAGTGCATATAGGGCAATATGTCAGCTATCGGGATATATTACTGTGGAGACTCAATATAAAACCGCTGGGTAACCAGGCCTGGTCCTTTAATTCATGATATGTATGGTTTCCCAACAATTAAGCAACGTGATCATTCATTCCATCACTCATAACAGTATAAGACTAAAAAACAAGCCTCCGTTCCCAAACTCCAGACGCCTCAATCCTCGCTAACGAATCAATTAAAGCCTCGCCCAGAAACAATCATAAGAGATACAAAATCCACCCATGCCTTGCTAAAAATAACAAAATTAACCGCCCTTTTTATTCAATCGACAAAAGAAAAATTCGTATCACGTAAAGCAAAAGCGACGAAATTCAACGCGTCAGACATTAATCAGGTCATCAAAGTTGTCCTCCGAAGAAAACGCGTGCGACACCAGAGACGCTTGGGAATCTCGACGCATCTGCTGCTCCAAGACCGCAGGCTGCAAAGCATCGTCGAAACCAAAAGACATGACACCCTGCTGCTGGCTCTGCTGAGTCTGCCGTTGGGCCGTTGGAGTAGGTGGCTCCTCCGAGGTCGACACGGCATCCGCTGCATCAGACAACTCGGCCGCCGTTGTGGTGGTGTCGTTGTAGGTGATCCTCTTGACCATATGAGCCAAATGGAGCTTGATGGGTTCGTCGCCACACTGAGCATGTCGCAGCACTTCGTTCTTGAGACCTAGAATCTCATGGCGCAAACGAGCAATTTCCGACACAAGCGACTCCTTCTTGTCAGACTGCTCTTTGTAACGAGTTTCAAGCTGCTGGGTGTGTTCCTTCTTCTTCTGACGACACTTGCTCGCAGCCAAACGGTTCCGTTCGAGGAATTTCTCGCGTTTGGCACGGTCCGGGTGAGAGTCGTCAAAGTCAATGGCGGACGATCTGGAGGTCCTGCGTCGTTTGTTGCTGTTGCTGCTACTACCGGCGTAAGACTGATCGTCCTCATAGCCCGAGTGCTCGCTGTAGCTTCGACGATGACCATGGTCAGGGAATGTCGGGGGAGAAGCCCCAAGATGGTACTGAGGCAAAGGCGGGTAGAATTCTTGGGACGCACGGGTGTCATCATACGGCGGAGGAGTAGGCTGGCCATTGCGAACACGAGAGTTCTTGAAATCCCTCTCCAAATTGGAGTTGGTGAAGGCCTGCTCGTGCTTGCCATTCCATGGTGAGATGGGACTGAGACCCCAGTGGCTCTCTTCTTCGGGGAGAGACAAGCCCAAGAAATCACCCTGCAAGGCAGAGGAGAGGCCGGGGCTGATGCCTTCCGGCATAGGCA
Organism: Aspergillus pseudoglaucus; assembly: GCA_039880875.1. Taxonomy (NCBI): domain Eukaryota; kingdom Fungi; phylum Ascomycota; class Eurotiomycetes; order Eurotiales; family Aspergillaceae; genus Aspergillus; species Aspergillus pseudoglaucus. The sequence goes on along the minus strand of JBDODC010000037.1, from coordinate 148,705 downwards.
GACCATGTCGAGCGTAGTTGGATTGGTCTAGCATGTTGAGCGACATGACTCCTGGCAAATGAGGAAAGAACGGGGACAAAGAAAAGAGAAATGAGTGAAGGGTTGGTATCTAGAGCAGCTTATAGATGTAACCAACGGTGGGACTGTCACGACGGGCCGTTGGCAGCGGAAGAAGGAAAAAAAAAGAGGTAAGAGGGGGGGAACCGGACATGGAAAATCAAAGGAAGCGAAGTTGTTATTGTTCCCTTAGGTTAAGGCAAGAGCGATGGAATAGGCAGTAGCAGGGCAGTAACCATGGGAGCCTGGTAGTAACCATGGAGCAATAAATATACACACACACATATATATATATATAAGACTCCTGACGTGCCTCGTCCACACAAATAGCGATAAATAATAGATGAGGTTATAGAACAAGAAACCAGCTTCGAGCAAGATCGATTATCCAGTATGTGCCACTGATTGGTCGGATGTTCAATCTCCAGTGATCTTCTTAGAAGGCCGAGACCAGAAGGTACGAAAAAGTGTTGACATCATGTACAGGCGGGGACGAGTTCCAGATGTATAGAACCACGGAAGACATGTGTCATCCTCTCCTATCTAGCGGGGTCCCGCTGACTATGCCTCTTTTGGTCAATGCTCACTACAACTAACCTACCCAGTATACCACAAGTTACAAACTTATACACAGAACTATACAATATCAATACCAAAAATTTCCTGGGAAAAAAAAGAAAAAAGATTTAGTATCCTGAAACCGTGACTAATCTCTTTCGGTTTCGTCATCGTCGGTTCTCGGTCGGGTTTTTTTGCCGGCGATTCAGAAGCTCTGCTCGGGTTCCACGGTATACACTCTCTATATGCAGAGTATCCACCCGGGACTTAGTTCCCTCTCTCTTGTAGGACCCAATTCACCTCGGGTGGGTACGCTCGTGGTTTGTCGCTCTTTTTCTATCTTGGACTCGATACAGAGCACGACTATCATGGACGAGGTTTGCACATCCTGGCTCCGAAGAGTAACTATAGTGAGTATTCTCTATGCACGGTACTTTTCTAGTCAATCCTTTCTGATTCCTTCCCGCCCCATCAACCAATCGTACTGTGCCTAGAGTGCGGAAGCATGGAAGCATAACCCTCAACGGCTCTGCCGCAGTTACCAGACAGCTGTAAGCACTGTAAGCACACATACAATCACACCACGGAGAATATCATTCCTCCACAAGGTATCCAGTCACAATGCGAAGCACCAGCCACTGATTTCATCATGATCACACAGAACATCGTCTCGGCGTTCCGTACGGCAGCCCATCGACCAATCAGACACCAGAGTATTCTTTTTCCGGGCGACATTCTCATTCTTCTCCCCCTCCTTCGATTTCAATTTGCATCTCTTGTTCGTCCTGATTCATGCTCTGTTCCTCATCTTCGGGCGGCAGTATCACCCGCTCCGGGGGGCATCCGCAGTGTTCCCACCATCGCAGCTGCCGACTCACGCCGCGCCAATGCTCCAACAGCATTCTCACTACCCGCTCCTCCTGTAGCGCACTGGGCACCACTCGATATTCGGAACAGAGCCCTTCCTCTCCTTCCAACGCCCGGTTGGCCAGTAAAGGTCCCAACGTCCGACTTAACCGATCCACGTCTAGGAGACCCGCCGCCCAGCTGGGTCGTAGTTGCTGTTTTCTCGGAATGTTACGCACCCATTGATCCTCAATGTGTCGCTGCACCTCGTGGAGAAGTACCTCGCACAATCCAAACACCGCGCAGACAAGCTCAAGATGCATTTTGCTCGTCAGTGACAGAATCGCCAGCGCGATCGCCTTGGTCTGAGTGTGTTCCCAAGGCGTCAACCCTTCCAAGCATTCATCCGGTCGCTTCTGTGATTTGACCTGCGGTTCTGACGGCGATACTGGCTGCTGTTTCGATTGCGATTCTGTCTCCGATTTCGACTGCCGATCCACTTCTGGGTCCGCCTGTGCTTTTGATTGGTTCTTTGATTTCCGCTTGTTGAATATGTACGGCTGACGTCCGTACGAAATGTCCACCAGAACCTGATAGAGCTCCTTGGATCCTAGGATTCCATCGGGGATACCCGCTAGCAAGGCCTTGAAGACCCAGGCCACACTCAGAATATACAACGGTTGTTGTTCAGGGGTTGTATCTTGCTGCAATGGCTCGATTATATCCATGGGCATCTGGTTACTGCGCATGGTCATCTGGATCTTGTCTTCTTCTCGCTCTGCTGATAAGACCTGGTGTGCAAAATGCTCATATATGCGGGATGCGGTCTTTATGTCGCCGGGGTCGAAAAAGAGGTTCTCTACCCTGTGGCCTTTCGTGTAGTGCCTCTTGGTTAGTGAAACTCACTTAGCGAATGGTGGGAAGAATTGCCTACCGTAGATTTGCAGATATGTCGCAGTCGCTGCAAAACATACAGGGAGCTTGAGTACTGCAGGAGCAAAGTCCGCCTGCGGCTTGAGATAGCTATAACCCCCCAATCGTGCGAGTGTCTCGAGCGACCTGCCCTTCAGTGCGGAGAACGGATCGGAACGAGACGACAGATTGGCGAAAGTCTTTATTCGACGCACTCTGCGCTGCTCTGTCTCCGGTGGCACTGACTGAGGTCTCATCTGGATATTGGATCGCATGCTTCGTATCCGACCAAGAATTTTATCTCGTTTATGTACCTTGTCTGCGGCGCTGACATCAGGTCTCTCGGCTAGAAGTTTTCCTATCAGAGGCCATTCGAAGAGAAAGGACTTTGAAAAGCGAACGTACTTTTACCTGTATTAGCTTCCTCTTCATATGTCACAGGACGCAAGCACAATTGGCCAGCCATATCATTGAACGCTTTGACAGTCTTCTGTTGATCGATATGGGCTGACCAAGTGCTTTCATTCGATATGTTCGAGATGTCCCTAAAAATGGAACTTCTTCGTGGTATATTTCCAGGTCGACGTTTACTGCAGCGAAGCCCATGGTCCGCCCAAAGATTATCGTCTCCGTATTCCGAGACCGATGGTCTTGCTGAGTATGTGTTGGTGTCTCTTGCCACATCGGTGGACAGGTTGCTGGATCCGGACGAGTGCCGAAAATCACCAAACGGTTTCTCGTAGACATATCCCCTATTCTCGAGAATGGCCTGGACTGCGGGGCATTTTGACGGGTGATGGCAGACAGTTGATGATGTTCTCTCTGATTCGAATGACTCCATGGTTCCGACGGTTTTATCGCTGACTTTTCGTTGCTCGGGGATTGCAAGCTGGCTGTTGAACTCTTGCATGGGCGTGGGTGTCTCAGTATCGACATGCTGATGCTCAGTAGTATCTGAAGAATTGGTAAAGACGCCCAGGTGACTATCACGTTGCACTGGTTCTTCAATAGTAGAATCGAATTTATCCGATTCACTCAAGTCAGAATGGCGATGCCTGCGCGGGCGAAGAAGTGTCTTGATCCCACTCAACCTTATTGACCCTCTCCATGACAGCTTCGAGTCTCTCTGAAGGTTCTGCTCGATGTATCCGGACGGTCTCACTTGGCGATCTAAGAGATTGGCTTCAGGGGCGTCGGGCTTATCGGCGTAAATCAGGTCCTTGAACGCTGCTTCCGTCATGGGCGCTGGGGTCTTCTTCTGAGTAGCAATCTCGATTCCGTTGTCTTGTATAAGTGTCCACGACTGTCGATCAGCCTCGTACTTATCAGGACTGTGGGTGTTGGTAGAGTCGTCATTGTTCGCGGTCGAGGTCCAGTAGGAGAAAGGATTGAAGAACCCCATTGCCAACTTTAAACGGGTAACGAGCTCTAAAGGGGTAAACACAACGCTTCGGTTGGAGGACAGTGGAACTTGCAGGTTCTAATCAGGCTGTCTCGTCGATGAGTCGAGGTGTAGGTCTAAGTAAGCGGAAGGGACGAGCCGGCTCGCTCTTTCCTTGTACGCCGTCATTCTGTAAATCAAGAACCTTCAACCTAGCTAATCATCCTGCTTGGTTATTGGAAAATTTCAATATGGAAAATAAAATTGGTAGACTGGTTTTTACAAAGGATAGTGTAATGAGCTGCCCGTCGAAAGTGTCGAGGCCTGCTACATGACAACCCTATACAAAACAAGGCACTCCCACAAAGGTTGATGATATTTGCAGGATGTAAGATTTTTTGACACGAAGTGTGCAACATTATATTGCTATATGTATGCTCATACTATTCAGTCCGCATAAAAGCGCAACGAATCTCAAATACTGCGAACAGTCATATCCATCTACACATTTCGAGTGAAAACGGAATGGACAAAAAGAAAAGGGATAAAATTGCATTCCAATTGCTACTCATCAGATCTCTGCTGAAGCTCGTAGCCGAATAACACAAAACGCCTGTTCCATGCAATTGGTGTCATACACGAGATATAACGGCTTAGAAAAGCAGAAGATCATAATCACGTTGTTTCATCGGTTTCGCCCTCAAGAAGAATGTAATGTAGAATGTCACTCAACGTGAGGACACCCTTGAGCCGAAAATGCTCATCCACCACGACCAAACGGTGCACGCGAGACTTGCGAATCGTATCAAAGATGGTGTCCAGCCCATCTGTAAGTGAGCAGGTGTAGATGCCCGGGAAGTCCTGGGAATGATAAAGTCAGCAAATGCCACTATTGAAGAGGAAGAAAGAAACATACCGGAGAACGCTTTTTCAAAGCCTCGCCGACTGTCAAACTTAGGTCGTCATAGACGCCGCCTTTAATCAAGGAGATCACATCAACTGCCTCGAAAACATTGTACACAACGCCTGGGTTCCCTTAGTGATTGTTCCCGGAAAAGATGATCACTGCTCATACCTTCGGAGTTCAAGATCGGCACGCTGGATATGCTCTTTTTCACCAGAATATGAATAACATCTATGACCGGGGTATCCATAGATGCAGTCGCAATGTCATCATAGGTGCCCAGTAATAATTCCTGGAGGGGCTTCCGCAGCTTCTGGGTATCGTTGACGTTGACAGCAACGAACTTTAGAATACGGTACTGGGTTACGACGCTCAAAACATGCGACCGGTCCGTTTGACTGTCGTTCGTAACCAGGGGGATTCTGCGGGCTCGCGATTCGAGCATGCGCCGACATGCTTCATAAAGGGGACGCTCGGGGTCGATGGATATGGTTTCCGGAGGAGCAACACCAAGTGCTTTTTCTACATCTGCACAGTAGAAAGATGCGATTAGCTTCCACATTTTCTATATGATATTGGGATGAGACTGGCGGTGATGCGTACCTCGGAGATGGTCTAGTCGAAACCCATCGATCTGGTCCAAATCCGCTGGATTCTGAAAATAATATTGGATAACGTTGATATAGTCAGAAGTCGTCAACAATCCGGCAAAGGTCGAAGTTTTGGAATCCCATAACGGCGCGGATACGATGCCTGTGGTTTTCCACGATGTGTGCCGTCAGCCCCTCAATCCTTTGACCATCTCGAAGCTCCCATAACAACTGCAACGAAGGACATATACGTGCCATTCTGGATCAAAATATTCAAGCTTTCTTTGACGGATAACGAAGTATCGAAAATAATGAGACGGAAACTGAGCGGCAGGACATCGTAACTGTTGCGGACTTTGAGGAAATTGCGAATGGCACGCTAGATAATACCGGGTTCTGTTAGCAGGGCTCCTAAAGAGTCAAAGACTTGTAGCAGGAATTTGACAAAAATAATCCCACTGTCACTCCTGTTCGTCTCCTTTCTCTTCTTCCCCTCTCTCCCTCTCTCTTAAGTTTCCGCGCGGGGAAACCAGAAGAAACTAGTGTGGCAACAAACAACAATAACAAAAACACATACCAGGCCTTGACGCTCTTCTCGGTCAATCGCCCTCTCAGACAGGGCTCCTGCTGTTGCGAAAGCCATTAGATGCGACAGACCTCGAGGGCGGAGGTAGGAAGATGGCTGCACAATGGGCCCCTCGTGACCGCAAGCCCAAGCCGTGCCGTCGTCGGCGGTGGCGGCCCTTAAGGCGCTATGCTGCCTGCCTGTAGTGGACGCCATGCTCATCGTGAGGTGGGATTATTGCATATATTCAGAGGTAAATTAGAATATGGATAATGTGTAAATATAATAATGAAACGTTCGATATCTCTCAAAATGAGTATTCCTAGTTGGGCAGATGGTGATGTCGTCACTTTATACAACGCGGGGCAAACAAACGGTTAAATTATAAGTATTCGACGTTCACCTTTTTTGATGGCCTAATACCCCTGTGAATATGTCCCTCGATGTCGGGATAAGTGGCGACAAGACGTAGGAACAAACCAAGGAATATTCTCCCAATGCGGAAATAAGACGATTCAAACCCCAGGATATATTTTGCCAGTTTACAGAGTAGCTACAATACGTTTATTCAAGGAATCATTGACCTCATTGAATTCGGCATATATGTATGACATCGCTTAAAACTGCTTCACAGTCCGCTGCAACCTAGCTGGCTTGCGCATGAATTTCTCTGGCTCATCTCGAGCCCCCTGCTTCCAATAATCATACTCCATCCACGCATTCTCAGGCATCTGTGCTTCAGTCGCCTCGAGAAATTCTCCTAGATCCGGATTCAAAGGAATCACACCAGTCTCCAGAACATACTGGTCCCAGAACTTCAACAATTGTTGCAACCGCTCGGGCTGTTTCTCAGCCAAATCATGGATCTCTCCCGGGTCATTCGCAAGGTTATACAATTGCCACCGCTCCGGACCCTTGGGCTTGGGGATATAGACAATCTTCCAGTCGCCAAAGCGCAGCGCTGCCCGACCACACGTCTCCCAACCTTGGATGAAATCCTTCTCGTGGATGCGGGCTGCATCTCCCCGCGCCCAGGGATAGAAGCTTTTGCCGCGCATGGGAACGATCTCCCGGTCCTGATAGGTTGGGGCAGGGTGAGAGATGCCCGCCATGTCGAGAATGGAGGGAGCGAGATCCATGACCGTGGCGAATTGGTCAGTAATGCTGTGATTGCGGGTGTGGGATGAGTTGATGCTGCCTGGGAATCGCGCTACAAACGGTACCCGCACACCACCTTCGGTAGTGTAGGCTTTGTATAACCGGGATGGTGCAGTGGCGGCCTGTGCCCAGCGCGGACCGTACCATATAAACGAATTGTAGTTTCCAAGGTTCTCGAGTGAGTTGTCATAATATTTCTGCAGATGCGGAAGGACGCCGCTCTGAACAAGCGGATAGGCCTCGTAGGCAGCGCCCTCGGCGCCATTATCAGACATGAAGCAGACGAAGGTGTTGTCCAGTTCGTCGACGGAGGAGAGATAGTCGATGACCTTGCCGACGTTGGCATCAATGCACTCGACCATCCCTGCGTAGACCTCCATGGCCGTACATGAGAGTTTTTGCTCCTCGGGCGTGTAGTCGTTCCATTCCTTGACTTCTTCAGCGACGACGGGATGCGCTTCGACATCCTCATGGATCATACCTAGCTGCTTGAGACGCTGCAGACGACGCTGACGGAGGGCATCTGGGCCTTCGTCATAGACACCGCGGTAGTGGTCGATGTACTTCCGAGGAGCCTGAAGGGGCCAATGTGGTGCTGTGAAGGGAAGGTAGGCGAAGAACGGACAGTCCTCGTCCTTTTTGTCTTTCTTGCTTTCATTCCAATCCTTCAGATAGTCCACCATCTTATCTCCATATCCATCTGTCGAGTACCACCCCTCCGGCAACTTCTTCACGTAATGATCATCCTCCGTATGCAGGGCGATATAGCTCGCCTCCAGGAACGTGGGCGTTTCATCATTCCCCTGCAACTGGGGCTCATACGCATAGTGATTCGAGCAAGCTGGCAAATGCGCCAGTGACCGGTCAAACCCCCGCTTATGCGGCGATCGCTCAGGCGTAAGACCCAGATGCCACTTTCCAGACATGAGGGTGTGGTAGCCAGCGTCGCGCAGGAGCTCAGGTAGAGCAGCGACACGCTCGTTCAGATAGCCTTCGTATCCTGGCATACCACGCTGAGGAGCAGTGCTCATTTGCGAGCCTTTGGGACCGTTCTGGCCTGAGATATTTGTCCATTCGACTAGGTTGCCCAGGCCAGCGATGTGGTGGTCTGTGCCGGTCATGATCATAGCGCGGGTTGGTCTATTCCTATTAGTATGTGTCTATATGTCCATAAAGTGAGTACTCACGAGCAAGCAGCAGCAGCATGGAAGTCGCTGAACCGGACGCCATCCTTGGCAAGACGGTCGATGTTGGGTGTACGGATCTCACTGCCAAAGCAGCCGATGTCAGAGAAGCCCAAGTCGTCCGCGACGACGATGAGGAAATTAGGACGTGGCATGTCTACTCAGGAATAGCATTTACAGACGATGGAATGGAATTGATGTGAATGAGGAGATCTCCATGATCTATATAGCATTCACAGTACTCGGCCGTCGCTTGTCGGCTAGTATTCTCTATCGGGTATATTAACTGTGTAGTACTTACGAGTATTCGTGCCACCATTCCAACTCATAGCCATGTAAAGTGGACAATCCTAGCCATAATATATGACGAGAGTATGTAGCTACTCGGATATAATGAGAATAAATTGGCTACATTGATAGTCTCTCCGTACCGTCGACTTTTAGGGCTTGCAGTGTACTCACGTGGTTACATCGTCCGGTGTAACCAAACAAAGAAAGCAGATCATGGTAAACGAGACATAACATTATCCTGTACATTTTTTGAATGTTTGATAGGTTTATTCTGGGGTTACTGTACTACGTACATAGCTGACCTTCTGCCAGTAAACAAACTCTAGCTATCACTACACCCTGCGTTGGCTCACACCTTCTTCTCCTCCATACCCGTGCATCCAATTCCTCTCTATCCATTTCATAGTATTCATATCTTCGTCTTATTATCATGGCGTGATTCTCTCCACGGCTTGCGCAGCTCGGCTATCGGCTACGTCATGATCGCTGACATAATCGTTTCAGCGACGCGGCCAGGGGTTGGTGGATTAAAATGGATAGCTTCAACTTGTACAAAAGGGGAGAAGCTTCTATCACCTGTCATGTGCCATTGGAATGTCTGGACCAACCCCATCTTCCTATCGTCAAGTCCCCCAATTAGACCCTGGTGATTCAGGAGGTCTAACCTCTGATACTACTGTTGCTATACCTAGTAATACTAGTAGTGACCATGCTGTTGCTCGAAAGGCTACTCTTCGGATATACTGGCTGACTGCTGTGCTCTGTTGCGGTGGAGCTTTATTCGGGTATGACTCTGGAGTCATTGGTACGTTCTCTTCTTCATATGGTCAGACCAAACGAAACTGACCATATGGATCATTAACCCCTGAAAAGGCGGCGTCCTCACATTTGACTCCTTCAAAAATGACTTCAACTTTACAAACGACGAAAAAACTCGCGTCAGCTCTATAGCTGTGGGTATTCAGCAAGCTGGTGCCTTGGTCGGCTGCTTTGCTGTGTGGCCATTGACAAATCGCCGCGGACGACGGTTAGCCATGATGTTGTGCTCGGGGGTTTTTTGTGCAGGTGTGGTACTTGAGACTATCCGCTCCGGATCGTTAATGGTATTTTATCTCGGACGAACGATCTGTGGCCTGGGGATTGGGGGTTCTGCAACAATTATCCCCATCTACCTGGGCGAGATGAGTCCCAAGGAAATCCGAGCTCGACTCGGGAGCTGCTACCAATTCACCTTTACCATTGGGATATTAATCTCGTACTGGGTGGATTATGCTGTCGTAAAGCTACTGCCACCTTCCTCATCGAAACAATGGCAGATTCCTATGGCTCTGCAGCTCGTCCCTGGGGCCTTGATGGGCTTGGGAATGCTGACCGTCCACGAAAGCGTCCGCTGGCTTTTATTTCGCAGCGCCAACAGCCACGAGCAAAGTAAAGCTTTGGAGGGGCAAGCTTGGACCAGCCTGGCCTGGATCCGTGGTGGAAGTACAGATGAAGTCTACGCCGAGTTCAATACAATCAAAACCGGTGTCAAATCCGAAGTGCAGACCCGCGTCGACTTCCACCTTTCAGAACTCATCACTCACAAACCAAACCTCCGCCGTCTGTTTCTGGGATTCACCATCTTCCTCGCCCAACAGTCCACCGGTGCCACGGCTCTTGCCTATTTTGGCCCGCAATTCTTTGCCATGCTCGTCGGACCGGGAGACAAGAATCTCCTACTAACCGGCGTGTTTGGCGGGGTGAAAGTTATCGCTTGTTTTGTGTTTGTGGCCTTCGTCGCAGAGAGGTTCGGACGTAGGCCGTGTCTTATTTACGGCGCCCTGGTCATGTCGGTTTGTATGGTCATTACCGCGTTCGTGGTCAAGGCGAATCCGCCTCCTGAACCGCTTTCGCCGTCAGCAACAGAATATGACGGCGGTATACCGACAGCAGGACTCATAACAGTTCTTCTGATTTACCTCAACATCATCGCGTTTAACCTCTCCTGGGGTCCGCTCCCCTGGCCCTGCATATCAGAGATCTTCCCCACCCGCATCCGTGAGCCGGGCGTCGCTTTCGGTGTCGCCTCCCAATGGCTCTTCAATTTTCTCTGGTCCTCAACCACACCCTACATCATGGCAGGTATCGGATGGGCCACGTTCCTGCTCTTTGGCATACTGGATCTGCTGTTTGCTGGGTTCGTTTTTGGCTTTCTGATGGAGACCAAGGGTAAGACATTGGAGGAAATCACGGCGCTATTTGAGGGACCGTCATATATTCCATTAGATGAGGATGACGATGGGTTCAAGGGATCAGATCGAGATGAACAACCCCTCTACGGGCATAGATATATGAACCATACCTGTACAGTACACACAACTTTAGACCATTCAACCGATAACTGAATTGATTTCTCGCGCGCAAATCAAACATAAAATAAAATTATTTGATTTGATTGCAAAAACAGAAGAAAATAAATAATACCGCTTAATCTCTCGTCAATCATACATTGGCACATCGTAGTCATAGCCCTAGCTCCAGTCATGTTCATGCTAGGAGTTTCACGGCGTTGCATGTCCAGCATAGATTCTGCTTATATCAACCCACAAGTGTTAGCAGAAATTCAAAACAAGGTCAAGGACTTCATTCGAATTAGTTCACTCACTTCTGTCTCCAACATAGAGCTAGCATTGGCTCTGTCAAAATCTTTCATGGTACATTAATAGTTGAGTGATCTCTCCATGGTGATTTTTAGTAGCCAAATCCAGTGGTGTACAGCCGCCTTCGTCTTTCGAGTTGATATCCACTTGACCTGTCTTCAGCAATAGTTTAACGTTTCCTACACGGCCATATCGAGCAGTAGCAGGACCATTTTCTTATTGCCACGTGAAGCAGCAAACGACAGGGCATCAAGTATGTGACTATTCTCGACCTGACCTAGGTCAAGCACAAGCTGAGCGACTTCCTTGTCATTGTTCTCAATGGCCCATTCCAATGCCGTGTTGCACCATCCATTCTCTTCGCTCTTCATGTTGACATCGGCATGGCCCGTCTCCAGCAATGACCGGACGATCTTTTTATGGCCTTCCTTAGCAGCCCATCTTAGCGGTGTCATACCCATAAAATCTTTCGAGTCAACAATGATCTGGCTTGTGCCCAAGAGCAATCGAGCGATTTCCTTATGGCCGTGCGTAGCAGCATATGAGAGTGGGGTGCTACCAAGGTCATCTGTGGAATTGACATCAACCTGAGCTGTTTCGAGCAGTAGCTGAACAACCTCCTGATGATCACCTAAAACAGCCCATGAAAACGCTTTCATGTTGTTTTCATCTTTCGAGTTGACGTCAATTAAACCTGTTCCCAGCAGAAATTGAATAACTTCCTTATGTCCACGCCAAGCAGCCCCGTGTACTGCTGTGTAGCTGCCTTCGAACACCGGTGCGGGGTCGGCTCCATGTTGGTACATTAGATATTTCATCATCTCAAGTTGCCCTTCCATGGCCGTCCGAAAAAGCCAAGCATCACGCAAGACCGGTGACCTCGCAAGGCCGGTGACTTCGCAAGATCGATCTTGAATTTTTTTCATTAAGGCATGATAGCTTGCTGCCGCATGATCCTCCCATGTGTTAGATGCGTATCTGAAAAATGGGTATTTCCGGTAGTAAGGTTCTAGGTGTACTTTAGATTCTCTAACCAAAGTATCGTTCTTGCGGTGGAGAGTCCACCTGCTATCGGTCGACTCGACCACGACCAGAAAATGCCAGCACATCTCAAGCATGTAAAGATTCGCGTTGTCTAGGGAGGTGTAAGCCCATGCAATATTGGAACGACAATAACTTTGCAGCAGAAAATCTTTGACTGATTGGTGGCAGAAGCTGACTGCCACATCGTCCTCGTAGTTCTCGTCACGGGAATCATAAGAAAAAGGTGTCCTCAACATTATCTTTTTTGGCGATATAGACGATGGAGCTGCATGAAGAGCATATGTCGCGGTAGTCATGGGGGCTTTGGGCCTCCATTAGGGTGCCGTTTCTGTGTAATGCATATGCAGCTACTATTTCCTTTCTCTTCAGGGGGCGCTTGGCAGCGAGCAGAGTGAACCAGAGAAATTGAGCATCCTCCTTCTCACTTATTCTGTTCAAAATCATGGCATATGTTTGGTCGAGCCCCTTCGGAAGATCTTTGAGTTTGTTCGAGACGTGATGTTTGGGCACGTATCGCAACTCGCTAAGCATGAGGGATGCCCAGAGAGAGGTGCCTCTGGCTTGATTGCCTAGAGCATTTTTCACTTCTTTTTTCAGGCTGTCACTGTATTTCTTCCTCCGTGCTAGATCATCTGTTTTCACGCCGATGTAGCGAGACAAATCGACATTGACTTCGTTCGACTCCTCCAATACCAAGTGGGCACCAATGTCGCAAAGCCCATACTCAATGTCGCTTATTCCCGGCCTGTAGGTAACCAAGAACTTCACTCCCTGCATTAAATCATCATCAAAGAGCTCCCTTAGCTGAATGAATAAATCTTCGCGCGTAGATTGCTCACACTCGTCTACAGCATCAACAAGGATAAATATTTCACCAGTCCTCTTATCTTGGAGAATATTGATCAGGATTTCCCAGAGTATCCAGAAGTCCTCAAAGAGCTTGTTGGAAGCAAGGCTATTGTTTTGCCTGTCAAAGTGCAGCTCGATGTGCTGGAAAAGCTCCTCTTTCTGTAGTAGCAACTGCCAGATGATGCTTCGGAGCATAGCGGCTGGTGTCTTCCGGTCTTCAATTTTGTCATCGAAGAAAAAGTAAGCGAACATTTCGTCGTCCGATTTTTTCGATCTTTGTCGTGAGTGCTTCGACGAGAAAGGTAGACATAAATGTTTTCCCTATACCCGGAGTGCTGGAATTGCTGATTTGACCGCTGGCGTTGTCTTACTTTGGTACACCTCACCGCGGCTGTGCCGCCGCAAGTTGGGGTGTTCTGATTGCGTCGCTTTTGCCAAAGTCATGGGGCTCTAACATGAAGATCTTAAAGAACCTCGAAGAATCCTCGGAAGCTTTAATAGATCGCCTGAAACTTTTTTCCAGCTGGCTCTTCACTCATTCGATCCCGGTTGTGTGTTGCCACGAGGAGAAGGAAACGCACTTCAGTTCCTTTCACGACGTGGTGCGTGTCAACTAATTCGCGTTTTTCCAGCACCTCCTGACCAAGGTTTAGATAGTAAACGAAAACAGCGCTTGCATTGACGGTCATCACAGTATTAGCCTTCCGAAGGATCATTCCAAGATGGTCAAATTCTACAGACCGGATGATCCTTCATTTCAGCTTGTGTACCCTGCAATTAAGAAACTGGCCCAAGACGCTGGAAAGGTTCTTGAGCGCCACCAGTCTCCAAAAATTATCCCGATGGATCCAAGCACTGTGTGCGATGACAAACTGCGCCATTGCATCGATCAGATGGATGTAAGAACCTCCAGCGCCATCCTGCGAGAAATCCAGGCACAGAAGGGAAAACGTGTGAAGGATACCTGCCATTGGATTTTGGAGCGAAACGAATTTTCTGCCTAGGCAGCCGCGAAGGGTTCCCAACTCTTTCGCATTATCAGCTCTTCTCGAACCGCGCTGAGAGGCGGAAACAATAGCCTATCGAATGTCAGCGTTAGCCTGGACAACACCAAACGGTGTGACTGCCACGAACCTGCTCTATGAGGTTGCCTCCAAAGCTATGACCAATAAAAACCAAAGGTAACTGATTGTACGGTTTTTCTTCGCGTTTGTCTGTCAGACTGTCCAATATCCAATAATCTGTCGGAGATCTTGGATAGTCTACTTTGCGGTGCATTCATGAACCATCCTGAGTCGTAGTTGAAGTCATAACTCGACAAGGTATTTGGGCACCAGACAACTTTTTTGGCAGCAATTCTTTTAGCCAGTTGAATGCTCCTTTGGATACCCAGGATATCCCTCCGGGTTGTTCTTTGGTTGCCAGAGCCAGGCATAATCAGGGTTTGCGTTAAATCCGTGTACAGCGACAATGCTAAGACCAAGTTCAGTTATTATTACCGATGGTACAGAGGAGGAGGAGTAGTAGTAGTAGTAGTAGTAGTAGTAGTAAAATTAATGTTGTTTTTTATTTAAAGGCGGCCTGGAAGGGATCATGTACTCAACAATGGCATTGGCATCGTTATGCAGAGCTTGTATAGGGCATTCGGCGGGTGGTGGGGCTCTTTCAGATGTCTGTGTCGTCTGTGAGGCGCCGGCGAAAAGCCGTCGGAGTCTAGTTCCGACGGTTATACTGCTGGGTTATCCCTGGTCCTGGCATAAAGTAATCCTATAGTCGGGGGTTGTCCCAGTGTAACAATTTCCAACCAGACTGGCATCGCAATAAATTTATAATAATACAGAGCTCATATATCAATAATTATTCCACTTAGAAAAGAAAAAGGAAAAGGGGTCGAGCGACTGCTCTGTACCAAACATAGCAAGGCGTATGAGGAACCGTTGCCCAGGACTACTTGCCCAACAGCTAGTCACATACACAATACCACCTCAAAATTGCAATGCCATTTTGCAGCTAGAAACATTACGGAGAGAAAAATCATTTACCGAGGTTACCTTGTTTGCTGTATCAGTCAGCAGAAAGCGAGGCAAACGAAATTCCACAGTACTAGTATGCCAGGGTATCATATCATCACGAAAGAATCAGCAAACAATTCCCGTCTTACGCATCGTGAGTCCGCCCCGGTCCGAGACTCGTCCTGTCTCCGTGTCATTTCTTGTAGTAGCATGAGCGCCTGCGTCGCATTAGGATGTCGCTGCTGGAGTGCGGCTGCACCTTCAGCCATCCGTCGCATCTCATGCATAATCCACCTTCGCTGCTCTAACGACCCTTCCAAACCGGCCACAAATAATGGCCATATGAAGCTCATTGGCACCAAATTTGCTTGATCTTGCTGCGCAGTCTCGACTTTTGCTAGTTGGATGATTTGGTCCACTGCGCCATGTACTCTGTCTGTTCGGGGGTAGATAGCAAACGCAACTCGATGCAGGTAGATGAAGCTGGCAAGGAAGTTGGCTGCATACTGTCGGAAAGTCCGGCAAAGCTCGATAGCGACAGATGGGTTCAGTGTATCGATGAGTTCTTCTGGTCTATCATATATGTCCAGAACTCGTGGCCGGCGATTCCAGAGAGTTTCAAGGTCTGCGCCGACCTTATGTGCGATCTGCAGGACTTCGAATTCGTCATTCAGTGTCCCGCGACTACGGTGGTGAAGATCGATGAAGATGATGCGTCGGATGACCTGCTGTGCTTGGACGTAGAATCGGAATACGGGTCCTGCGATAGCATCGTAAATAAGATAGCCCGGTCTAATAAGTAGATTCTTGTCATCTTCGTGTTCCTTAGCTCGTGCAGAATGCAGGATGCTACTATCAGCATGCCAACTCATATCAGGCTCCGAAAGTTGGCCTAATTCGACAAGGGGGTCGCCATCGCGGCCTGCAATTAATGCCTTGATGTCCAGCAAGGAAACCCACGACACTGCCAGGTGAGCCACTCCGGTCCATGGCTTTGTTCGATTGCGGAATCGTCGGAGCAGTAGGTATGCAGAGTGCAGAAACGAGGTCCCGGGAAGGCACAAATCGGGGGAAGAAAGCAGCTACGAGTTTCAGACACAGATAGAGTTAGATAAGATTGGACAACGTACCTCGGACAACATGAGCAGAAATACTGCCGCAAATACCCTCTTCAGTGTTGGCTCGTCCACGTCTCCCAGTATACACTCTTGGATGCCCAGGCTGGCTCGTCGATGATACGTCGGTGCCAACCTCCATCGTTTCCCCTCCATTATTGCCTTGTGCACATCTGCGTAGCAGTACATGGCATTCAATAGCGGGATGGAGTCGAGCGATTGCGATAACAAGGCTGGACGTGCGTACTTCCATTCCATATTGACCGTCCCAAATATCGTCGGAAGCGACTCAATTTCCAGAAAGTGCATCAGTAATTGGTCCTCGTATGTCTTATGAGTCCCGTTCTCTGAGGCTTTCACCTCCGGTATCTCCGAGTGAATTCCGTCTATGGTTTCTGTCAGGACCCCATCGTTTATCGACGTCTGTTGCTCTTCAGGACTGGCCAACGTTGGACTGATAAAACCCGATACTCCATTGAGGATATTCAACTGCTTCTGACCCAGCTCAGATGTTATCTCCCCGATAAAACCAAGCATATCAAACGGTCCCGTCAGACCCGCTCCAGCATTATCACCTGTCCCAAACTCTCGCTGTCGTTGCTCGTCCGCTCGTGACACGGTATCCAGGAAATTGACATTCGGACGTCCCGGAGTATCGACTGTCGACGTCGCTTCGACAGACCCTGTCGCTGGTGTCTCTGCTACCGGCACTAACAGTGGCCCGGGAGTCCCTGGACTCTCGCTCTCCGAAACGGTAGCAGTCCTACTACTCCGTCGTGGTATAGCCCTCCTGAAAAAGAACTGGTCGTAGACGCATTCTAGCCTGAGTCGAGAACAATTGGCACAGTGTGGTTTCGCCTCATCGCATCGGACCTTTCGCGATCTGCAGGTCAAGCAGCCTGTTCGTCTGCGTGGGCCGGAGCGGCCGGTTCCCCGTGCTCTTGGGGGCTGTGCTGGTTAGCTTGTGTCTTTGGGTGTAGTTTTTCTGTTCTTGTAGGAATTACCTCCATTGTAAAATCATCTGTGGGTGTCTGTGACGAGCAGACATAGCTATGTCGAAGTCGGTCCAATGTTGCTGATTCGGAGTTGGTGAATCGAGTCCCCGCAATGGCGGCATCGGAGGTGTTTTGTATACTCCCGAGTATATGCGATTTCACATGCGAATAAATAGATAAATGTTGTCACAATTAATGAGAATGTAGGCCCTTTAATCTGTTGGTGAATGTCATATAATGTGAACTAATTGCTGGGCTACTCTCACAATATATTTGAACAAGATCCGCATATATACAGCGCAAGATGCAACCTAGCTCTGCCGTAAATTTAAAGAATTGTTCAACCTCTCCATCTTATTAGTCCCATAACAAAACTTGGACAAATGCAGCAGATGCCCTCTCTCCTTTCGAACATATCCTGCAAAGCAGATGACTGCTAGCACAATAGCCCCATAGCTTACCAGCACTGGATACTTGAACTGCTCCGGCCGAGGAAAGATAATGGTTGTCACAAAGGACAAAAGCTCGAAAACATTCTGCAGCGCCACCTCGGTAGAGGAGAATCTGGCACGGGCATGTTCCTCGATACCCTATGGCAGTTAGCTTGTGGGGCTGGAAAGGAAAAGAAAGAAAATGCTTACATCCTGCACCAAAAATTGAACCGCAAGATCAAAGCCCCAGAGACCAATCCGGCTCAACGAGACGCCGGCAATCAGGCTGACTGCCACCATCCGGGAACTGGGGTCGAGAAAGATATAACCCGCCGCGGCAGTGGCCAAGCAACAAGATTGCCAGTTGAGAAACCACAAGCCGGATCGAATGGGTCCGATTCGGTCCATGATGAATGGCGCTGCCCAGGTACCAGAAAGCTCTGCAATAACGGAGCCAATTCGCATGCCACTAACCTCGAGAGGATTGAAACCGGTGTGGAGCAAGTAGGTAACCATAGTTGCGCCAAACGAGAGCACAGTCAGATAGAGTAGACTCAGGGAGAATGACGCGAGGAATACGGGATGAGAGGTGTATTCCCGCCAAGAGATGATTGTATTTTGTTTGACGTAGTAGACTAAGCTGTGTGTAGAGGATTCGGTTTCTTCCAGAATGGTTTCATCGTGTTCATTTCGTGCCAGTTCCGGGACTACTTTGTATACCTAACAGATGTCAATTAAGATTCGATGATAATTTGAGGACTGCCTACCTGCTCAATAGCACCATATTCTACCACAACGCTAATGGCATTAATTCCCAATACGGCCCAAATAGCAGCCTTCGTCGACAGGCCATCCAGAAGGGCGATGAACACCGGTGCCAGCAATTTGCAAAAGAGATCTATACGTCTCAAAGATGCATTTAAATCTGAACTAGTCAGTTATATCCAGCCAGATTGAATAAGGTATACCATACCCTGCCTCGACACACCAAGACTATCTGATATCACGACGGCCTATGACAGTGAGAACGGTGCAAGCCATGAGTATAAAATTACCAAAGCATACCCAGTCACGCTCAACGGATACTGTATTAGCCGTAGCTGCCAACTTCTCCACGCAGGCCAATAAGGAGACTCCAACGAACAAGCCATGAGATGCGATTGCAGGCATTTTCACCGTTCCCAAGAGGATCACAAAGCATGCACATGACGCAGAAACGGGCACTCTTTGCCAAACTAACACTCGAATTAGAATAATAAGCCAATCATACATATTTGGACAACAAAGGAATACCGATAGATTGTCGAACAGCCCTCAATCGGTTCGCCCGGTCAATTACTGATCCTAACCAGGACGAGCACACCACAGCAGCTAGCGAACGAACTAACGCATAGACAGAGGCATAAAGCAGCGTTCCTTGAAATATAGACGCCAGAAAAAGCACAGCTCCGAATTCAAACATGCGCGAGTTCCATGTTGATAAAAAGTGCGAGATGTAGAGCCGGATTAAAACCCGCTTAGATGACTGGGGAGATTCTGAATCTGGGCCTGACAGTAATGGCTCTGCAACGCTTGAGCTCTCCACTGGCGATTCTTCAGGTTCTTCATGCGACATTTTGTAGCTTTCTACATCACTTGAAGAATCTAGAGTACGGGCGTTGGTATTGATGTTGTTTTAATTCATCGGCAGAGAAATTACCGATGCCCATCGCCGGCTATCACAAAAGTGGGCTGATGTCCCACCAAGGTCGTTCTACAGGTTCTCATGACACGCGAGATCCCGCTAAATATATGTAGAAAAATTGAAAATCATATATGCATTCAATAAAGTACACTGGAGACGATTGGTTTCATTATACTCTCTCTGAGTCCCACTTCAATCCTCCCTTTCCATCATTGACCGTCCGACGAGCGAGAACCTCGGCGACCTTCTCCTTCACACCCTCCTTCTGACCCCATTTACTGACGAATTCGCTGACCGTACCGTTTCGGTCCTTCGATGTATCCCGGACAAACCGCTCGATCTCCTGTTCAGAGGGAAGAGCGTACTGGGCATGAGGGTATTTCTCGAAGTTTGCATTGCCAAATAGTTCCATTCGAGACTCGCCCTCAGGCAGTTCGAAGAACGAGTCAACATACTCGTTGGTCACTTCATTGAGAGTCGCGGGCTGCCACGAGGCCTGGCGCGGAGGCTTGGTAATGAGTCGGGCCTTGACGCCCTCCACAAAGTCTGGATGTCTCATAAAATGTGCTGCAATTCCATGCTCACGCTGGAAGGTCTCGTCGATAGTCCATTTCTTGCCCAAGCGCAGTGCGCGTAAAGCCACCTTGAGAGACGTAGGAGACCGGATGGACAGGGTTTGCAAGGTCTTCTGCGCCCATTCCTTCTGCTCCGTTTCTCTCTCAAGAGCCCGGAAGATCTCCTCCACATTGTTGTACTGGAAGCAACGGTCGATGGCATTCCGCAGGTTTCCGGCCAGGAGGATAGGCTCCTCCTGCACGGAGGGCAGACCTGTTGAGAATTCGGAGATGGTCTGGTTGACCAGGTTCAATCGCTCCTGCAAGTTGGAGTAGTCCTTGAAGACCAATTCCGACAAACGTTGCGTCATGTTGCCTAAAACGCTCGAGTGGATGTAGTGGGTAGCAATACCGGAGTACAAGGACTGCACACCCTTCAGACGCTCCGAAGTCAGGGCCAGGTAGGTTCCAAGCTCTCCGTCAAGACGGGACAAGAAAAAAGAGCCTCCAACGTCTGGGAAATACCCAATGGTGGTCTCGGGCATGGCGAACAATGTCCGCTCTGTCGCAATCCGGAAAGGAGCGTGCACACTGAGACCGACACCACCCCCCATAGTAACACCATCCATGACAGAAATGTAAGGTTTTCCGTAGCCCGCGATAGCGTGGTCGAGGCGGAATTCGAGTCCAAAGAAATCCGACGACTTCTTCTGTCCCTCGATACCCTGCTCATTCTGCAGAGCCAGAGCAGCAACATCTCCTCCTGCGCAGAGAGCTTTCTCCCCAGCGCCGGAAACCATGACCACATTCGCTAATTCAGATTTCTCCCATTCCTAAACCCGTTCACATTGTTTAGCTACCGGTCTCTTCCCAAGTAACGCCCTTTGTAGTCCTGGGATGCCAACCTTCAATCTGGGGAGAATCTTCCGTGCCATCGAACCGTTCAAGGCGTTAAACTTTGCAGGTCGGTTCAATTCGATCAATCGGACACCATAGAGGGAATTGAAGAGGACATCGTCGGGCTCGTCCCCTTCCTGGGGTTTGGTGAGCTCTGCCAGCGTCGACATCTACAGCTGTTAGCCCGACTTTCCAAGCGAATAAACATGTGCCAAAACAAGCAGGATGACAATAAACAATACGCAAAATATAATCCGACCACACGTACCTTGGCAGGAGCTCCGAAAGCTGGGTTGGTAACTTTGGCGCGAAGAGGCATGGCAATGGATGGAGAAGCCCGCGAGATCCAGCTCGACGGCGTAGAGAACCGGGAGAGACTGTTTCGAAGTAACATCAAGACTAGATGTGAGGGAAGCAAACTAAAAGAAAAGAAAGGAAAGAGAGGGAGGGGTCAGAGGGTCAACGAAAAGCAAAGGCTGGTTCTTCTTCTCCGCTTGACGAAAGACCTCGGGAGTTTTTTTCGCGGTGATGATTTTCCCCCGCCGGCAGCGTCACAGCAGCCGAACTACAACATTACCATGCGTGAATGTAGAGACAAAAGACATTGGCATGAACTATGTATCGATTGAGCTTCTGGAGTTATTGATTGTGGTGTTCTATACGATATATGCTATGTCCCGACAATATCCCATAGTTCCAAGAACCGGTCAAGCGGGATTGACGGTAATCGATCCAACCTGTTAAACTGTAGAGCTTCTATTTGTACATGGCAGAGATACTAAGAACTAAAAACACAAAAAGGTCCATATCGTCAAAGTCACATCATTCAATTCCCCTCGTTCAATACAAAGCCCGCGCGGGCTTGCTGTTCAAATCCTTCGAATGCGTCGCCAACAGCCGGTCCAGCGCCTTCTTCTCGATAATCAATCGGCCAGTCTCCAAGATATCCTTGACATCGACATCCGGGCGGTCCAAGATCTTCGCGTGCTGTCCCACTTCGCGAACAGTCGAGAATAGACGCTCATCCAACTGGTCCGTGATCAGCGTAGAGCGGCCAAACTCCCGGCCCCAGTTGTTGGCCTTGAACATATCCGTAATCAGATGCGGTGTTGCGTCCTCGGGAATCGAGATCTCATTGTCCAGGATAATCAACTGCCCCCGCTTGTACCGGTAGCTGAGGGCTATCCGCCATGCTTGGTCGTAGATTTTCCGCGGCAGCTCGGAGGAGAAATCACGGGGTTTAGGACCAAAGGCAACACCACCACCCTTCCGGATAGGCGACTGCTTGTTACCCACACGTGCACGACCTGTCCCCTTTTGCGGCTGCAACTTTCGATGGCTTCCGTGCACTTCGTCCCTCCACTTGGTGTTTGCGCTACCTTGCCGGGTCTTGTCACCTTCGTATACGACTGCTCGGTGTAAGATATCTTTCCGGAGGGGCACCAGGAGATGATTTCTCGAGTATTCGACGAAACGGAGGGGTTCCATGGAGGGGAAATGGTATGCGGTGGCCTTGACCGGCTCAGGATTCAACAGGGGATTCGAGGCAACCGGGGCTTCTCTGGTAAGATATTCAGTCGAAGCCTGTGTCTCAGTGGCTGTCGAGCGCGACACGGAAGTAGAAAGGCATCGTATCTGCTAGCATTGCACTCGTTAGGACTCGATCATCAATTCTGAGAAAATAAAAAAAAGCAATTGAGCGCACCGTTGTCGCCTCGGACCTGGCGAAAAAGCCACCAGGACTCGGTGAGAGCCACCGGAGCATGCGAAGAGCCTCGCTTCCCGGCATTGTCTCAATATTTTGTGTAGATAACGTCGTTGTCTTTCGTGTCTAGCGACAGGGCGACAATAATCACCGCAGAGCAAAAGTCGGGCGGTGGATGTTGGGGCTTGGCAGAAAAAAGTTCCGTCCGACAGAGACCACAGAGTGCGCCAAACACCACTGCCGGCCACGCCCTCGTCTCGAATTACAACCCCTCCACTCCTATTTTACCGCTACGATGGCTCATTGCGAGCGGGCGTCGAAGTCATTGCTTCAATGCCTGCGGAGTACCCCCGCGAGGGGTCTTCCTGTTTTGCAGTCGGCACGAGCCTTCCACTCCACCTCGGTGGCCCGCGAAGAGGCTCAGGCCGAAACTAAAAGCCAGCCATTCCATAAATCGCCTGACCCGGAATTGGTGTCGAGTCCTCGGTTGGAGCGACGGCTTATGAGACAGGGCCTTGCTCCCGTGGGTTCTCGTCGACGTCGAGCGGCATTGCAAAACTCCCCCAACGTCCCGTTTGAGCAGCTGCCCTATCAATGTTTCCAGGAGGCACGGAATATCTTGCAGGCGGACCGGATAGAGAAGTTAAAGGACATTGAGCGGATCAGGGAGAAGATTGCTAGATATGAAGCTCTCAACCCTGAGCAAGCCGGTGGGAAGCAGGTGCAGAACTCTAAGCTGGGGGCCTGGAAGGAGCATTTGGAGAAGCTGAAGATTCAGGCGGATATTAATGACCCAATTGTCAAAAAGAGATTCGAAGATGGCCAAGGTGGGATTCACTATATATGCTAGGCGGAAGTTGGACTAACGGATGCTAATTGCTTTTTTGGTTAGGTGACATGTCGAAGCCCATCTACCGTTTCCTGGCCGATCGGAAATGGAGAGAATACCGGCGGAAGATTCTCATGCAACGAATCACTCAAATGAAGGTGATTCCCGATGTGCTCCCTCATTGTGACCCGGTAGTGGACACCAAGCTATATTTTGGCCGCGGTATGATCCAGCCGGGAGACTTTGTCGACTCCAAGGCCAGCACCACCGCGCCGAAGCTTGATGTGCAGATGTTTGAGGGCGGTAATAAATTGGTGACAATTGTGGTGGTCGACCCGGATGTGCCCAATGTGGAGGAGGACGGCTTTGACTACAGAACGCACTACCTCGCCGTCAACGTGCCCTTGTCAGCCACTTTAACGAAGGTCGATCTCTCCAAATTGTCTACTGAATCCCAGGTTGTCCTGCCTTGGGAACCACCAGTTGCGCAGAAGGGCAGTCCATACCACCGTTTGTCTCTTTTCATCTTGGAACAGAACAACTCGCAGCCGTTGGATTTCGCCGCGATCAAGGCCAAGGAGACAGAGCGTCACAACATGAACCTCCGACCACTGCAGACCCGGTATCACTTGAAGCCGATCGGAGCGCACCTGTTCCGAAACCAATGGGACGACAACACGCTGGAAGTCATGAAGCAGATTGGATACCCCGAAGCGGATATGGAGCTTCGTCGCAAGAGGGTCGAGCCTCTTCCTTACAAGAGGAGAAACCCTTCGACGATGCGGTGATTCCCCCTTCTTTTTCGAGTATCAAATGTTGTTATATCACATGGTTCGTAAATCTGTATTGTACAATGAAGATGTATGAATATGCGCAATGAATTCCATAAAACTCCTAACTCCCCCCAGGGTATCCTCCGTATGTTTGTAGGTATTGGTCACTCGTCAGACAATTCAGTCGGTTGCAATGGGTTTTGCACCCATTGCATCTTTGACAAAGGCCAGACACGCGCAATAATCTTTCCATTCACAAGACCCAACGGAACGGGGCCATAGTTCCTTGAATCTCTCGACCAGGGCAGATTATCACCAGCGAGATACACATGACCTTCGGGGACCTACCCATGCATTAGTCCCGAGTAACAAACAATAACTCAACTATGCTTACCTGAATCATCTCCCTATCCACTCCAACATCCGTACTAAACGCCGGATCCTTACTGACAAAATCCCCCGGCATCCCAAGCACCCTCTTAGCTCCATTCACGCCTAGAAACGACGGATGGTAGAACCGCACCACATCGCCCACCTCTATACCACGACCATGCTTGTGCCACCGCGAAATAAGCAAATAGTCTCCCCGGGGACTGAACGTGGGGTACATTGATGGGCCTTCGCTGAGCTGTACGGTGATCAGATGCTCCCAGATTAGGGTGCAGGCGCAGAAGAGGCCGACTCCGTCGAGAGTGAGGCGAAAGGCGCCGCCGGGACTTGAGCGGCGCAGTGTTGAGCGGATGAAGTGATCCATCAGGGCATTCTTTTCTTGTATGCTTCTGCTTAATCGTGGGGTATCGACTTGTTGATATTGCTGTATCGGAGGTTCGGCGCCGATGGGTCACGTGCATGTACCTATAAATTCGCTTGTGCGGAGAATTTTCTTTTCTCACCAACATAACTCTCAAGGAGTCTTTTAAGCACGACACTCCATTGAAGACCATGCCTTAGTGAAGAAAGATGCTTTATGTTGCATTCTACTCACTAATTCCTTTTATTTGCTCTGATACAGTCAAGTAACGCTTCTAAAAATGCTAGAGCTCGCCGTCGCCGAAATACATAACCAGGACGCGCGAGTGTGGACAGTGAAGCAAGAAGAACACGAGTCTCTATACCATACGTGGTGAGATATCCCGTTCGATCTCCTTCAGCTTTGACCCCATTTAACTATGGGATTGGGAAGCTGGGGAGTGAGAGGGAGACACTTTAGATATTCTGTAGTTTTGAAATCAAATGTTATCCTTTATCAGCTCATTCTATTCCGTATGCAGATGCAGTCCACTTGGCCCTTATGTTTAAATAATTACCGCCACATACCATCCGCCTCTGTCTCAGCGTTAGCCTACTCTTTACACAAGTCCGGGATAACATAACTCACCAGGATCCTTCTCAGGGAATGGTATATACGCCCTCTTATCCGCCTTAACCGAAACATCAACTCCAAACCTCTCGTCTCTCTCCTTCACCAAACCCTTCAACCCCTCCGGATTCGCCAACTTCACCCTGTCCTCCGACGTAAAACTGGCCATCAACTGTGGCGGCCCCAGAGGCACCGGATGACCCCGGTCCACCTGCCAGAGGTGGTATATCTTACCGTATAGCGGGATGACGTCCTCCATCTCGGCCGTTTCGGCCGCTTCCCATGCGGCATTGGGTACTCCGGCTGGGGAGGGCATGATGAGCATGCCGCTCTTGACTTCGTATTCGTGCGTGTGCCAGAGTTTCTTTTCTTCTGTGGGGAGGGTTTTGAATAACCGTGGGGTGATCATGTATTCGATACCGATGAGTTTGGCGTTGGATTTGTCCGATTCGTAGAGGAGACATTGCCTGACGTCTATTCTTTATCAATACCGGATTCTATACCCTGTAGCTGGGGAGCAGCATACCCTCCGTAACATGCGCACAGTAATGATTCGCCTCGACGCACCGCGTCGGATCAGACGCATAGACATGGAACGCATTCAAATGAGCGCAGATCTGCTTAACCGGGGTGAAATCCTGGACCATCCGTGCACCGGTCTCGAGCACCCGGCTTTTGGTCGATAAGGGGTCACCAGGATTACCATTGTCGTCGACGGGGAGGCCTTTGCAAGTCGTCATTTTGTCTATTGTGTGCGTATAATTCGTTCCTTGCTTGACAAGGTTACGTTAAAGTGCGGCCGGTTGTTGATATAGATGCGAGTTGTCTGACGTCACGATGATAATGTTAGAATAGGTTGTCACATCGTCTATTATTCGTCTTGTAGACATAGGACTAGGCTGTCAAAAGTTCAAGCACGTGTTCATGAGAAGGCAATGGCTAGGTATCAAATTGTGGTCCTGTATCAGTTCTAGACTACCTATCCACAGAGATTAAAGATGACAGTACAAAGATGTGAACAAAGCACACGCTGCCTATTAGACCCGAATAGAGCCCTATGATAATGAGTTACAGTGCTATAAAGATATGCTTCTCTGACGTACTTCATATCAGATTGCTCCGATATGGTGGTCAGACTTGGCTTTGTCCACGAGATTGCCTTCAACAAATATGATGATTTCTGCTCGTACCATCTCCTCTCCAGGAAATTTGAAATGATACTAAATAGCCGCAAGCATGCTCTCAACCTGGTTTGTCATGGCGTAAAAGGACAGCTGCTGTTTTAGCTCGAAACCCCTCTCAGCGCGCGCGTCAAATGCCACTTTAACAGTGGAAATGGGGGGTGGGTTTCGATTTATCGAAATGCGGCAGGGGAAGGTATGCCTGTGAACACAAAATCGATGATGGGCTTTTTTCAATTTTTCCATTTGTACTCAAACTCAGCAGGAAGACCAACGAAAATGATCCAACTTAGGAGGCTACTAGAAACAACCATGATAATATCTGGTCGCTGGTGTGGGTGTTGACTCGACCCTTAAACTCTGCTACCCATGACTGTAGGTTCAACGCAAAATTTTGAAGAAAGCCATTGTCGTCTTGTGCTAGTATAATCTCTTTGGCCTCTGCTTCAAAGTTTTATGTTCATTGGATGGGAGGATCCAGCAGATTCCCGCTACCAGGAACGATGTGCTCATTTATGAGTGGTTCTTGGCCGTCCCTACTCTGTCCCGATTCTATCTGAGCTCGTGTGTTGAGTGTGGGCGTAGTCTTTTGTGCGTGGATTGGCGGTACTTTCTCGCTAGCGGTGTCTGCGGATGGTACTGTTCCAGTTCTCTTCGGAGGGCCAACATTCGTCAACCGTCTCGTTTATCAGACCATCTGCTTTCTCCAGGTCAGCGGTAACTTTCTTGAATTGATAGGAGGCCAAGTCCTTGCACGCACATGTCTCGCTCTTGAAGTTTGCTGTCACATGCTCTCCTCGGGATCTTCCATTGCAGAGAATTTGACCCTAACACCCAATGTGCTCTTCTCATATCAATGACTGTCGATTGAGTATCCCTCCTGCCCATCATCGCCTCCTTCAGGTGATTGGGCGACTAGCGTCCTGCTCATTCTGCTCATTTCGGGTCAAGAAACGGTTGATGCGGTGGCTTAGGGATTCCCGCAACAGATTGACAAACCCATTGTCTCCACTTTAAAACTTTTGGGTTTATTGGATGCGAGAGCCCCTGAAATTCCTCTGATAAGATTAGCAATATGTTCTTAAATGCATATTCACCTCACCAAAGGTTTGTGGTTCCTCGCCGGAGGCGTCACGAACGAGTACATTGGCCAGAGCATCCAAGTAACTGAGCACAGCTGCCATGGGTCTGTGGCGTTTAAAGGCCATGGTACCATATTCAGACATAACAGTGGCTTTAATGAACATTGTGTGGCGCGTCCTGTCTATCAGACTGTGATGGCTTGCATTCTGTAAACAGACATAAAGAATGGTGAGTGCTGATCCCAATTTGCTTTTCCATTTCATGTCTGCCCAGCTGCGGACAGTATTTCCGGTTTTCAATCATGAATGAGGCCTTGTATGGATCAAAGGGTCCTTACTGGAAGTATGTGATCAGTTAAAGTTGAGTGTTTGGAAGAAGAGGAAAGGGGTTGAAGATTGGTGAATATAAGCCTCTATGGATATCCCGAGGAGTATGCAGTAAATGCGTCTTCGTCATGAGTAGGCTGCACCTGTTCCAAGATAGCTAAGTCGATAACGTTACATTCAAGAGGACACTGCGGTTTGAACACACTACCTATACATGCTCATCGGTTTTTTAATCATTCTCTCAGATAGAACTGTATGCGTAAAGAAGAGACGAAGTGCCATCCGACCCAAAAGGCACTTCGGAAGATCATAAGGAATAGTACATTATATTCACTGATAGCATTCACATGCGATTATCACGCTAATATACAGTATGTGCCCTACATAGCATTCTTCATCTCTCTCAACGCCGTCATCACATCCACCGGATTCGTCTTTCCAGTCTTTTTCTGGATCTCGGGGTCCTGGTCTTGTTAGCCTCCTTTCCCATTCCATCTTGACCAAAATGAACCTACATTGACACGCATGAAAACATTATGCAATTTCTCATCACCAATAGTAAACTTGCCCTGTGTCTGCTGGTTCTGCGCTGCAAATGTCTGCAACTTCTTGATTGGCTCGGACTCCGAAACGGCCATGCAGAACTTGACGTTTCCTTTTGTGTACTCGTGGCCGGGCTGTTTTTCGTTAGTCGCGTGTAAGTGTAACTCGAGAGGAGCTACTTACGTAGACCTTGGTGTCATCCGGCAACGCAGCGAGAGTCTCGTTCAACGCCTTGTGCATCTCCTGGGCATTTCCTTCGAAGAAACGGCCGCATCCTATCATGGATTAGATCGTGATGCCTAAAAACAATTATAAACAAACGAGACCCACCTCCAATAAAAAGAGTATCTCCCGTAAATACCACCCGCTGGTCACCATCCTCCATGAAGTAACAGATGCTATCTTGAGTGTGGCAGGGGGTGTGGAGAGCCTTGACCGTAATCCGCTCGCCGATCTTAAACGTCTCACCATGCTTGGGAGTCGTCGTCACTGATGCGCTATCCTTTCCTCCGATGACAGGGAGTGTACCAAATTGTTTGAGCTGTTCTGTTAGTAATTTTGTTAATTCCTATGGATATATAACTTACAATTTCATTATTCCCACCGGCATGATCCCAGTGACTAGAGAGTCAGCTTCGAGCAACCTAAAAGTGTAGTACAGTAACATACTGATGAGTGTTCACAATGGCAGTAAGATTGATCGTCCCGTTTTTGATCTGCGAATTCAACACCGGCGCAACTCTGGCTAGTTAACATCTACCGCGGTACTCAATACCTGTGGGGTAAGACAAGAACACACTCTGGCGGATTGGCAGGATCAATAATCACGGAATGTTTTGTTGGTTCGTCAGTCACCAGATAGGCATAGTTATTGCCCTTTCCGGTCCCTTTGAGCCAGAATTAGCGTGCCGAGTATGCACATGTATGTTGCTTTGGCTACTCACACATCGGAATCGAATGGACGTGCATTTTTCTAGTCTGTGGTGGTGCTCTTGGGGCTCGGGATTGACAGAAGCTAATAGACGGTCTGATTAACGTGCGCGTCAGAGTCATCGACGATGAGGGAAATACAACAAAGCTGTTTGTCGTATGCGGGGTGTGTACTATGGATGCTTCTATGAGAATCGAGGGATTGTTCAGCAATGACGGTAATCTTAGTCATTGCACGTGACTTGCCCGCGGAGTACAGGGTCAGGAAGAGATGCGAAGTCAGGGCCGTTGAAGTCGGATAGAAGATGCAGAATGTTGACTCTGGCATGAGAGGTGCGCCTCTAACAACTCTGCCAAGTCACGCCGTTTACATATGCACGGGGGCTCATCCTGCAGGAGATATCGTTCGCATAAAGAACTCGCATATACTCAATTGGGAGTACGCAGGGGATGTCACGGCTTGGTGGGAGTATGGTATGCGATGCAGGTGTTGGGCAACATGTGCAGAATGAAGTTTATTGCATTGATTTGTATTTGTCTGATGCAAAATTGGAATCTTGTTAGATATGATCTGGGGTATCCTGTTAAAAGCAAGGGGTGCTCAGGTGCTGCATATGCTGTAGATATTACATTCAATGATGTGGTGTCTAAGCAACACCCAATGGCCGACTATCCCACAACTCCAACGATTCCCACCCTAACTCACGCAGCGCACCCGCATCTGCATCTGCATTTCCATCTACAACTATTGCCTCAGTCTGCGTCTGCGTCTGCGACACCGATACAGAAACAGTACCCTTAGCCCTCTTCGCCTCCTCCTTGAGCAGAACCTTCTTCAGCATATTGGTCCAATGGTTCGGGTTCGCCTCGCACGCAGCAAGGAGGTAGCTGAACGAAAGCAACCGTCTGCTGGACTTCCACTCGGTCGAGCGTAGGATGTGGTCCAACCAGGTGTAGATTGCTTCGTGGTAGGCGTTATTTTTGGTATCTTTAGTTTGCGTCGAGAATGTAATATCGTTAATCATTTCCTCGGCTAGGGTTGATAAGAAGGCGGAATGGTTTTCTGTGATCATTTGCAGGAGTTGCTCCCATTTGATAAAGGTATCGTGTAACGAATCTCCTAGCCTGCGTATTATTAGCATATCATTCTTCACCGTGGCAAACGAGAAATGGTTACCTCCGTCCAGCAGGGACTAACACTGACTCATCCAACAGCACTCTCGACAGAATAACAGCCCCCTTTCGCGAAGCCTTACATATCGACACCAGCTGTGTCGCGGTAGTAGTCTGGTACTGAGCCTTGCGTTTCTTCCTGGGAGGTTGCTGTTCTTCAACTTCTTCACCCTTCACCAACGGACTCAACGTATCCCGAATAGACTCCTTGACTCCTAGGTCATCGCCATCAATCTCCACATCAGCTGAAACTGGAGCTGAAACCGGAGGAGTAGCAGCGGCATGCGGATCAACCTTGGCCCAGTAATAATCCCACAACCACTCCAGAGATCGCTGAGTCGCATTCCGGAGGACAATCAGCGAAG
Organism: Aspergillus pseudoglaucus; assembly: GCA_039880875.1. Lineage (NCBI taxonomy): Eukaryota > Fungi > Ascomycota > Eurotiomycetes > Eurotiales > Aspergillaceae > Aspergillus > Aspergillus pseudoglaucus. Next base: position 117,771 of record JBDODC010000037.1, on the reverse strand, counting down.
GAAGTTCGCGATGTGTAGCCTCGTGCCGCAACTCTACAAACGAAGCCGGAAGACCGAGGTCAATGGCCCTCTGAAACATAGTTTTTCTCATGCCGGGAATCTTGGCGTCAACGAGGCCGGTGACAAATCTGTTCTGTTAGTACTGTTTCCATAATCTTCTATGGGAAGGGGACGTACCGGCAAAAAGCAGCAGCATAGGTCGCGCGAATAGAAAAGATAGAATTTTTCCCGGCATCGTCGTGCAGAATGGCATCTGTTAATAATGCCGTTGCTTCGACGGGATGAGGAAGGCTTCCTCGTAGCTTCCAAATTGACACCTAACGAAATCAACAATCATTCATATAGAAGAAAAAAGAGAGAAGATACATACCTTTGCGCAAGCTTGAGGGCGCAGATCCGGTCCATTATGGGATGACGGGGGATAGAATTGGTCTCGCACCGCGAGCAATTGACTCTGTGTTTTCCACGGCGTGAATACGACTTTTGCCATGCTTATTTTATACAGAATTAAATAGAAATATGTATCTACAACCCTATTTCTGTAGAGAAGACTGCTACTGATTTTTGCGGATATAGTCGGATCATCATTGTCCCGATGAGATAGTTTCTCCGTGTCTATACGCAGACATGTATTCATTCAACTCGCCTCGTCAGATGGAGATAGAGATTTATCTGCTTTATCTTGATACTTATAGCTCCTTTAGCTATGGCTACTAACGTGCAGGATGCAGCGCAGTATCGTGCACTACAAGATCTCCTCACCAAAGTCCAAAGTGACAACCTCCAGACGAGAAAGTCTGAACTCGTTTACAATAACATCAACCCAGAATGGGGATCTCAGATCGCCGATTCACTAATCGCACACAGAGAAATAGAATTATCCAGACCAAGCATAAATCACAACTCCTTTGCACAGGTGCTATGGATCAAAATAGCGCCAGCAGAAATCCACGGATATTATCTCAACTGGTTCATGCAAGATATGTATGACTGGGGCGACAACGATCTGATGAACCAAGAAGAATCGAGGCTACTGAAACTAATCACAAATAAAAATCATTATCATTTTCACTGCACTGACATCTATTAATAACAAGCTGTAAACGCCCGCTTTGGCGCTCCGTACCAAGACTGAAGGAAGACGCTACATCTCGTGATAGGACCGAACGATCAGCATCACCCATCACTCGTAATCGAGACCGGCTGGTCCGAGTCATGACCGCGCATGCTTGATGATACGAAGCTGTGGTTAGTGGGAGGGCGACCGGATGTGAACATGGTGATACTCCTCAATTGATCGCAAGAGGCAAACACGAACCAAGTAGAAGGTTTCGCGGGGGTATATGTCAGGGATACTATGGGGAAGCCGTACTTATGACAGCGGGTGGTACGTGATCTTCATTCTTGTAACGATCATGAGCGATAAGCTGTAGAAAATCTTTCCAGACACACCGGAGTCTTGGATTCGGATAGGCTGGGGTGAATTGTTTTGGTACTGCTTTACCACTGGATCGCAATCCTGCTGCCTTCCTTCCTTCCTTCCGTTGAGCGTTGATAATCTCCGGGTCGAAGCGCAGGATGTACTTGTGCACATGAACATGGTTCCTGCGGTCTAGTCCATGGTTCAATAACAGCTTACAAAGGACAGAAGTTTTTTGATGTTGAGTTGATGATGTATTGAGCTAATGTAATGTGTACATGAGAAGTCAAATAGTAATCATCCAATCCTGGGTATCCTCTCATGTATGTACGCTAAACGCCTGCCTAAATATAGAAAATAAAACATAAACTCCTCGCTATGCAATAATAAAACGTAATTGTCGTTAAATCCATCCGTATCCGTAATTCATGCATGACTGTTCAGGAGGAAAGAACGGCTGCGTGTCCGTAATGATATGTTGGTCAAAAGAGGAGTCATCGTCGAAAAGGAATGACTGAGACAGTAGGTTCGTGTCCGGTTTTGCCGGGTTCTTAAGGGATTCGTAGTACTGCGGCTGTTCCGGTGTCCCTTGAACGGACCGGTCGTTGTTTGCCTCTTCGTCATAATCTTCGCCATCCTTGGCGTTGTTAGGAGACGAGGGCGTAAATGTTTCCTCCAATTTGAGTCCTTTGCCCAAGACGCCACCGTTGAAACTCTCCGGTTGGTTGTAGAGTCCCATTCCAACCAGTTCATCCTCATCGTCCTGCGTCTCAGGCTCAAACGGTTGCATGGGAAGCAGATCCGGAGTCGGAGGCCCAGTCACCTCACCCGAAGACGGAACACTGTCGTATCCGGATGTAGCGTCCAGCGAAGGCATGTTGTTGTTCATAGACAACATGTCAAACGACCAAGCATCGGAGAGATGGGAGGTGGTAGACAGATCAGGCACACTGCCATCCCAGGCCGAAGGCTCGACCTGCGAACCCTCATCCATCGGCAAAAACGGCGCCATGGTGGAAAGGGGCTCGTCAGAGAGAGGAAGACCGGATAGAGAGTATGAGGTTGATGGGAGGATCATATCATCGGTGTAGAAGAGAGGGTCATCGTTCATGTGTTGAGGGAGAGCCATGGCGGAGAGGTTCATGGAAGCGGTGGTGGAGGGTGGCATATAGTTCGGAGTTGTATGGCCGGCGGGATGCCAGCTCATTGGACGAGAGCGACGGCCTCTTCGAAGTAATGTTGGATCGAAAGAGGGGTCATAACTTGGACTGGGATTGGTAGAAGGGTACATATTGGAGGAAGAAGACATGGCAGTGGTGATAGCTCTCCGTCTGTTAGCCGGAGCAGCAGTATTGCTATGCGGTTTGGAGGTGGGCCAGGAGGGCGTCCATTGAAAAGTGGATTGCCAGTGGGCCATGAGTACGGTCAGGGAGTTATATAGGATTCGACGTAGTAGACGTAGCAACCGTGTGGTATGGAGAGAAAGGTGCGAGAAGATGGATAGATAATCAGTAGGGAAGGAGGTACAAATACGGAGTACAGGCAGGCATGTTAAGAAGTAGGCGGCAGGTGGCCAAGGCGCATAACGGGTAGGCTCCGGAGATATTCTGGACTAGTCTCTGTAATGATAATCCAAGATGACACAGGGATGGACACAAAGTTGCTGCCCGTGAGTCGACCAAGCGAAAGATTATTGGCGCATGGTCCATCATCCGGAGGTATCCCAGACGGAGTCGGAGCCCGAACAGCGATGGGCGCATATGATGGACCAATGATGGACATGATTGATTTCTTTAATCTGGACAATGGAACCGACTATCACTACTAACTTGAAGGTAATTAATATGGGACCAACCACGCTGGTCGTAGCTCCACCGATCCCATATCCCATCTGCCCAACGCGTCAACCGCCCCGATCCAAAGAACCGAATCTTCCGTTCTTTGGTACGCAAGGGTGACAACAACAAGACCAGGGGTTTCTCTACGACTGTGTCTTAATAATCCTCAACATCATCGATTCAGTCATCACTCACACTCTCAGGAACATTCTCCGAAGTCACCTCCGTAATACTTCCGGAGATTACCAGGACAAGAGGACGACGGCAAACGGACAAACCGGCCAAGGCGGACGGCATGAATGGACCATGAATGACTCCACTACTAAGGGGGCAGATGGGGGGTGGTTGGACTCAGAAATTGGAACAGAACAAATTCCAGAAGGATTTGCAGTCGGTCCGGGTGGGTGCATTTTCTCTCGCTTTCGTATTAACTAAAAGAAAAAAAAAAAAAAACTCGTCAGCGCTAGTCAGGGTCTGAGAGGGAATGGCGGTGGCCAGGATCAGGCTCGGAATCATTACTGAATCACATCATGAAAGTTCAGAGTTTGATCGGCCACTATGACTATCACTTATCAGTAACTTATTACTCGTCCTGGACATGTGCTTGTCGGCAGAGTGGTCCGGTAGGTAAAGAAGTCGGATACGCAATACTATATGATTGGTGGCATGTGTGGTGCTGTGTCTGCTGGGAGCATGGCACAGACGCTACTCCGACCTTAATGCAGGAATGTGATGCATGCACATGGCACTTGTATTACTTTTACTAGTGCAGAATTGTTAGTCTTACTTTTAGTCTTACGCTTAGTTTTACAAGTACGGAGACTCTTACAGTGGGGGTCGTCAGCTGCATTCAGCATTCAGGGGTCATGTGAAGTCAGGTGACTTGTGTTGATGTTGATTTCCTATTCTAGACGGTTACATTGACCGGTCACCGATACAGACTTCCAGTCACACCCATTTTGGATCCGGACAGACAAAACAGAGTCAGCGCTAGACAACGCAGAGACAGGGACAGGGGCTGTCTTGGTTATAGCGACACCCGTCTTGGTTGATATGGTGATGCCTCGACTGTCTCACTAGCCCAGCCTAGCATACGAGGCAACTAAGAAACTGGGTATTTCTGCACATAGAGTAGACACTAACAAAATGTAACCTTCTGAAAACAACATACTCTGTACTGCAGCCGCTGAAGGCTATCTGGATCTTAGTTCAATGGATCCTGCGGTGATGTCATTCGTCATCTCCTCAATTCCCGCCCGCCACTATTCAACTCCCGCTTTTTGCGCTGCTCACCACTGATAATGGATAACAAGCGACTGTCAGATGCCATAGTAGGTCAATTATTTCCTGGCATTAAATAGTACACTAATAAATTAGAGCGACGGGTCGTCCGCCTGCGACACCGATCCCCAGAACCAACTCGAAGTCGTCTTCTACCCCGATTCCAGTCACCGTCGCAAATCCTCCCTCGTCGCCGCCGATAATTACCATGCAAAACCCCAGATCGACAAAAGTGAGGATAAAACGGCATGTTTTGTCCATTCTCTCATAGCTGGGGAATGGGTATCCCCTTCCAGGGGATACCTCGACCCTGGGGGAATTCAACCCGGTTACAGTGCTGACGAGGCTGCCATCCTCGATGATACTACCTTGCCCGCCGGTGATGAGGCAATGCCTGTCGTGAATCTGGGTCCCAAGTCCGTTGGTGGACGGGGAACCCCGACCATTGTACAATCTCGACATTTAACTAAGCGTCAGCTGTCCGACATGGCCTGGAACGTGCGCAAACTGTCGAAGAAACTGGGTAGTATCAGGCTGAAACTCACCGTCAAGACCGTCTTTCTCGTCACAAAGGCTCACGATGAATCCCTCATTAGCCTGACTCGCAAGGTCACTCAGTGGCTGCTGTCCAACCAGCGTGACGCCCAGTACGTTGTCTACATTGAGAAGCGACTCGAGACACATCCCGACTTTGCGGCATGGCAACTGGAGGAGGAGGAGCCATCAGCCAGGGGGCGGCTCAAGTATTGGGATCCAAAGTCGGCGCTGGATAATCCGCACCTCTTCGACTTTGTTATCACTTTGGGCGGTGATGGAACCGTACTATATACCAGCTGGCTCTTCCAGCGCATTGTTCCGCCTGTGCTGTCGTTCTCGCTGGGGTCTCTGGGGTTCTTGACCAAGTTTGACTTTAATGACTATCAAAACACGTTGGATACGGCATTTCGGGATGGCGTCGTGGTCAGTCTGCGGCTACGGTTCGAGTGTACCATTATGCGGAGCAATCCGCAACCCAAAGAGGCGCTCTCAGAGACCAACAAGCGGGATTTGGTTGAGGAATTGATAGGCGAGGAGGTTGAGGGTACTCTGACACATACACCAGACAAGGTCGTTCAGATCTTGAACGACGTGGTCCTGGACCGTGGGCCAAATCCAAGTACGTGGCCATGACTGTTCCTGGAGTCTAGTTACTGACCTCCACAGCCATGTCTCAAATCGAACTGTTCGGCGATGATGAGCACTTCACGACGGTGCTCGCGGATGGAATTTGCATCGCCACGCCTACCGGCTCGACGGCCTACAATCTGGCCGCTGGAGGGTCATTGTCGCACCCAGAGAACCCGGTGATTCTTGTCACGGCCATCTGCGCTCATACGCTTTCATTCCGCCCAATCATCTTACCGGATACCATTGTGCTACGAATGGGAGTGCCCTATGATGCGCGGACCAGCTCGTGGGCCAGTTTTGATGGACGGGAGAGGTATTTCCATCATCTCCTTAAGTATCGTAATGAGCTAACCATGGTAGAATCGAATTACACCCCGGAGACTACGTGACAGTGTCTGCATCGCGGTATCCATTTGCCAATGTGCTGCCGCAGGGTAAACGCGGGGAGGATTGGGTGCATAGCATTTCCAAGACGTTGAATTGGAATTCTCGACAAAAGCCAAAAGCATTGCATTGATCTTGTATCTTTTTTTTTTTTTTTTTTGGATATACATTTGCATATGAAATTTCATAGTAGGGCAGTTCTTGAAGTGCTCTAGAAGATTCGTCTTTTTTTCGCGATGGTTTCCGGGGCAGCCAGACCGCCCTATAAAAACCCACCGAAATTTTTCTTCGACCTTTTTTTTTTTCTCTTCTTCAACCACTCTTTTCACCAGTTACACAACAGAGTAAAATGCATACTCTCCTTTGCTCAGCACTATAGAGCAGCGATTATGTCTACTAACTTGGTGAGTTTTTCCTTTTTTTACCTTTCCTTCTGCAGCAACATGGCGAGCCCCGCTCGCATGATGAAAACTTTTCCTACATTCGCAGTTTCCACGCTAGTCGTCGTTTGAACCCATTCTAGACGGCGTTGAGCGCTAATTCTTCCTTGGATGTCTGACTCCATGTTGCTTGCTTTTGCACTGTCGCTGTCTCGTTGAAGTTGAAGTGGACCATTGCTAACATATACAAGTCTTAAGTTCAGGTACATCTTCACAATACATTACTCCGTACAGGCAACCTTGAGTGCTCTCTTGTGTCGCATTTGCGCATCCGGGAACAGGATCTTCTGGACAAGTGTGGCGGTTGTTGTAAATAGAGAGGTTGAGGATGGGCGTACAGAGTAGTATGTACTGTGCTTCCGCAGGCTCAACGTCCGCGTATATAGCTGTTAGAAGAACAATGCAAAAGATTCAATGGACTCGGTTCTGTTAATTTGCTCTCGAATTCAGTCGTTGGTAGATCTGTATTAAAGTGCACGCATGGCACTCTGCGTCTCCGTATCTCGATATCGGAGTAACCAAAACGAGTCAACCCAATTACTCTATTCCACTTCAACCTCCAATGCCATAGACACTGTCAACGCTGTTCTTCATTATTCTTCTTTGTTGAGCCTACTTGTCGAGTGAACACGCAATGTTTCTTTAATCACCTCATATTACCCCGTTCTCGATTGACCTCCTTCTTGAACTTCATCTCCATCATCACACCACCACCGCAACCCATCACCTTCCCGAACACCTTCGATACCCCAATACAGAACACCATGGCACACCCCAGACACGGCTCGATGATGTCCTTTGGTGGCGGACCCAACAACACAACACCAGCCGAAAAGCCTCCATTCCAAAACGCCCCCGTCCCAACAGCCTCACAATCGAGCCCCGGCCTGCGCGTACCCTCGAATCGCAAAACTATTTACGACAGACATCTGAATCGCAGCCGTAATGCAGAACTCAGCCGGGCTAGTTTTGCTTTCCTCTTCTCAGAAATGGTCACCTATGCTCAGCGGCGGGTGACGGGTATTCAGGATCTGGAGAAACGGTACTCCCCTCTCCCCGAATCAACCCATCTGATCCGAACAACACGATACTAACGGTGCATACAGTCTAAACGAACAAGGCTACCCCCTAGGCCTCCGCCTCCTCGACCTCCTCTTTTACCGCACCATCGCCGGCTCCTCGTCGTCATCCTCCGCCTCTGCTCTCTCAACCTCCTCCACAACATCCTCACCCCCCAATCGTCCCCTCCGCATCCTCCCCCTCCTCCATCTCATCCACGGCCCCCTCTGGCGTCTCCTCTTCAACCGTCCCGCCGACGCCCTCGAACACTCCGTCTCCCCTGATACCCCGAATGAGTACATGATTACCGACAATGACCCGATGGTGAATACGTATATCAGTGTGCCGCGGGAGATGAGCATGCTAAACTGCGCTGCGTTTGTCGCGGGGATTATCGAGGGTGTCTGTGATGGATGCGGGTTTGAGGCGAAGGTGTCGGCGCATAATCAGCCGTCAGAGATGTGGCCGGGACGAACGGTGTTCTTGTTACGGTTTGGGGAGAGTGTGATGGAGAGGGAGGTGGTGTTGGAGAAGGCGGGTGTCAAATAAGGCATTTGAGTAGAAAGTACATATCCAATTTACAGGCGTTAAGCAGGTTGCTCAAATGGCAATGTCTTGACATGTGCAGTAGATTCAAGCGTACAAATGTATAAATAACCCAGATATATTCATGCAATGCGCTCAACGCCGTATGCAGCAATTATTATACATTTGATTATGCTTCTGTCCGTCTACGCTTGTCCCGATCCTCATATGGAGAAGGACTTCGTTTCCTCCCACCACCAACGGGTCTGTATGAGTCTCCACGGTCCCTTCGCGGAGAAAAAGATCGCGACCTCGACCTCCGTCGCTCCCTCACAGCACTAGCATTCGCTCCCGTAGGACGAGTCTTCTCATCACCCCGATCCGGCATAAACCGCTCATCAGTAACCCCAACTGGCGGCCCATCACGACGACGACGACCGTCCAGACCCTCGCCAAAACGTCCCGTATCCTCACTCCTAAGATCGCGATACCGCGTACGACCCTTCTTGCCCACCTGTGTCAAGTCACGCACCTGCATGTACTCCGGTAAAGTTTCGCGGGAGACCTCGTCGACGAACCTCCGACCCATGACATTCCGCTGGTCGAGACCCTCACGCTCAAGATCACCACGAAAGAACGCACCCTTGTGGAAATACCGTTGCATGAATCCCGGTTGTCCACGCGTAGCGTCTTTCTCCTCCTTCTGTTTCGCGAGGAACTCCCGATCTTCACGGTCGCGCTCGTCCGCTGTAAGATTCCTTCGTCGCTCGATCTCTTCGCGCTCTTTTTCGGATTCTTCGATCGCTTCCCGCTCGCGCTTGACACGTTTCAGCTCCCGTAGTTTCCATGCTGCATGTTCGGCTTCTGGGTCAAGACCGTCCGTATCGTCGATGGCAGCTTCTTCTGCGACTTCAGCTTCGTCATCGTCCCATTGGCGATTCGCAACACTGCGTTCCAGCGCAGTCTTCTCGAGTTGTTCGCGAATCAGCATGTCGGCCTTTTCCTTCCGTTGGGCTATCTGGACTTCTGCTTCAGCAGCGGTGTCCGCTTCCGTTGCGTCTTGGGTAGTATCTGGTTTGCGCTGGTTTTTCTTGATGAATGTAGGTCGGAGGAGGACTCGTGGTTGTTCGTCTTCGGAGCTTTCTTCCTCGGAACTCTCTTCTTCTGATTCTTCCTCCTCTTCCTCGTCTTCGTCTTCGTCTTTAACTGTAGAAACCGGTACTTGCGCGCCAGTAACCCGCGGTGCTACCTTTGCCGGCGCTTCATCCTCCTCATCCTCAGTAACAAACCCCTCCTCATCCTCCCCATCATCTCCCTGCTCCTCAATTTTCACACCCTGAACGCCCTTCGTAATCGCACCCGCCGGAAACGAACTCGCCTTCGGCTGCTGCCTCTGTTGCTGCTGTCTCTGTCGCCTCTGCACCTCTGCGCGTTTCCTTCTCTCTTCTTCCTCTCTCGCCTTTACGGCGGCCTCATCTTCCTCGTCTTCGTTTTCATCTGAGGATGGTTCTTCGGCGATTGGTTTTCCGGGGCGGTAGCGGGCTGGGCGGGTTGGGTTTGCGGTCATGCCACGGTGGTGGGAGGGGAGGGGCGGTGGCATTGCTATTATTTTTAGGGGTTGGTGTGTTTTGGGGTGGCTAAGCGGTATGGGTATTGGTGGTGTTGATATCAGAGTTATCGATAATTTGACGTCCGTCGTTGTCACGTGATGGAATATGCGATAAAAGATTTATTCTTGTGAGGGGAAAAGGAGCAAAGGAAAACGGATGTTGAGTGTAAAATTTGTTGGCCCTCATTCCCACTGTATTCTTGACATCCATAGTAAAACTCCAGCGCAATTGTAAACCATTGAATAGTGACCAATCTGGTAATATCAATCTATCATCACGTGCACACGCGTCACGCGCGACACCACTGCATGGACCATCATCACCAACTTCTAACTACAACAACCAACACCACAAAAACTTATTTTCCTCATAATTTACAATCCCTAAACAACCCCCACCGAACATATCCAGTCTATACCCAGAAAAAAATGTCCCTCCAAACCCCCCGCGTCCTCCCCGCCCACCTCCATGCCTTTCACCCCTCCAGCGGCGCCCCCACAACACACACCATCCGCCTGCTCGGCACGGTCTCGGCGCTACACGGCGACACAGCGACGATAACATGTGGCGGAAACGGAGATGTCACGCTTGTTCTGCGTCCGGACTCGCATCTGCAGATGGGGAAGTTAGTGGAGGTTGTTGGGAAGGTTATGGATCTTGAGGGGGGTGTATGTTCCCATCCCTGGCTGTTTGGATTGAGCACGAGAGAGGCTAATGATTGTGTAGGGCCTTGGTGTGAGAGTTCTTGGGACGATGGATTGGGGGAATCCGGCTGATTGTGGTATGTTGACCTTTCTACATAAAAGGACATGGGTGCTGACGGAGAAGATTACAAAATATATGAAAAGGTCGTCGAGGCTACGCACAAGTTGAAGCCTATCTTTTATGATTCAAATGAATGATGGCGCTGTTTACGGTTATGTTTAACTACAATGAAGACTTCAATGATATATGGGGTACCCATGAATTTGAGTAGACATATATATGTAGGAGCTGGAAGCCAATGTGTATTCGCACACCATTTTGGAGACATGCACTACACTACTATGAACAGAGTTAGGATCGAGCGTATTCTTCAAGCTTATTTATTGAGATATCAAGTGACCAGATAACTGGCTAACCAAAACCCTAGCCGTATGCAAGACCATATGCAAGCCCCTAAACAAAAGGAAATTCGTAACACAAAAGTAGAACATAGCCATTGTAGACTTGGAATAAATAAACAGAAGGCCACCAAACGCCATCGCTAAAATAGCACAGAGAATCGAAAAAAAAAAGTAATAAAAAGAAGCTTTTAACGTCATTAGGTCGAAGCCGAAGCATCATTGGGACTTGCACGGTTTTCTTTGTCGTCGTTGCTTTTGACTCCCAGACCCAGAAAATCAGATCCAAACAAACCGGAATCGCTAAACGGATTGTTCTCGTTTTGGAAATTAGGATCAGACAGAATCAAATTGATGAGATCCTGGTCATCTCCGTTCGGTTGGTCTGCATCGGATCCCATAGGAGATACATAGTCGGACGCCATCCAGTCGGCCCAGTCGCCGTTCTTGGAAGGATCAAATAAAAAGGAAGCATCTTTGTTGGTGTCATCTTCAAAGATATCCGTGATATTTTCCAGTGAGTTACCGGGCAGCGACGAAAAAGTATCGGAGCGTGGTTGTTTAGGAGTTTTGTTCAGACGCGATGGACTTTCTTGGATGCGCTGTAGCTTCTGCGCAGTGAGCTTAGTCGGACTCAAGTCAGAGGAGTCGACGTCCTTGCGCCGAGAAGTAGGCGAATTGTAGGGCATCGCAAGTCGCTTATCACCCAAACGTGGATTACGTCTCTTAGGCGTCGGGCTCGCGGGGAATTCCAGCTCGAAACCAGGCCCTTGGAACAAACAATTCAGATCACTGTGGACCCCAGGTACGTGGTTCTCCTTGTCCTGAGGCCGTTTGTCAGACTCGCGAGAGGCAATTCGAGGGCTGCGCCGTGGGCTGTTCACAATGGAATCACTGAGCGCCTTCAGAGGCCCTTCATTTTGAGAAGGAAAAAGATTCCTCCTTACCGGCTTCGGTGTAAGACTGTTCTCACTTGTCATCGGAGCATTCCGTGCCGGACTGGACTGGATTGCCCGTCGCAGGGCTTCCATTGGATCTTGATCCTTCCGATGCTCCAAGCTGTTCGCGCGCCGCCGTTTTGATGGCAAATTTTGACCCTCATTGTCATCCTTGTCATTCTCCGTACGAGGAGTAGGTCCTTCTTCGGCTGGCGATGACGCATCAGTGCATCCTGGGGAGGACGCGACGGGCTTTGCGGAGAGTGGATGGATGCGGGTTGCGGCGTTCATGTTCGACAGAGGACCAGTGCGTCTCTGAGACCGCTTTCTCTTGCTGCTGTTCGCATTTTGCGTTTTGTTGTTCCATTTGTGTTCAGGTCGCATGCTCTTGAACTTTTGAAGCCAAAGACCACAGGCTTATCTGTAAGTTAGCATTTGCAAACTCGGGCCATTTTTTCCATCTGTTAGCACTTACGATTACAAAGAGAGACCTGGTCAAAGTCCTTATCGTTGTCGAGAAGAGTCTTCTTGCAAATCTGGAATTTCGTGACTTTCTCCTCGTCATCTCGGTCGAGAGACTTCCAGAACAACACAGTGGTGTCCGCATTTTTGCGCTCGTTGGCATCTTCCTCACTGCCTACCACTTCCTTGAACCAAGCTCGACGCCAGGTAGGCGTCTCAATTGCGCCACAATTCCCACAGTAAGGAGGGGCCTGCCCACTGCGAATACACTGGTCAAGACGGGCATGGATCTGTTTTGACCTACGTGCACCTGTTTTACTTCGGGTTTTACCATCATCATCAGGTATCACAATTGGTGCCGGCGTTTCAGCAGCAGAGATATCACTCATTGGACCAGTGCAGCTGTAAGTAGGCTGTGGGGGAGGCGGTATTGGATCACTTGCAGGAACGGCGTTCAAAAGCTGCTCGAGTTCACTTTGGGAGATGGGCGCAGGCGCCAGAGGCTTGGGTCCCGGCCTAGTGCTGGCGCGGGAAGACGGTCTGGAGCCCGAAGCACTAGCGGGTGCTCGCGGGAGCGGAGGTGCGGACTCTTTGGGATGTTGTTCTGCCTCGCTGGCCAAGAAATAGTCGCTCTGGTTCTTGTCTGGAATTGCTGGAGCACTGGCGGGCGAGTTGGCGCTAATGGCAGATCGAACGGTTTGCTTGTTTCGGGTGGTACCATTGGATAGTCCTGCAGTGCAGTCATCCAAAGGCGTGCCGAGGTCATCATCAAGGAGTTCCTCAATCCCTCCGCTCATGAAACCAGAGTCAGGATCTGTGGCGAAGTGTGGCAGATTCGGGCTGGAGCGGGCGGGAATCCCACCATCGAGAACGGGAGGGGAAGAAGGCATGCTAAACGAAGGCTCGAAGAGGCCATGGTACCGGGGTTCCTCTGGGGAATGAGCGTTCTGATCACCAGAAGGTTGATCGTCACTTGGTGGATATGGCGATGTATAGCGGGCGCTAGGCTGGAAGGATTCACGCAGAGAACTGGTCAAGGGTCGTATTCTTCGGGGAATGTCATTTGGGCCGGAGATAGGGGTAGGTGGCCGAATGGGCTCCTCGATGGAGTTTTCAACGGTACCGCTGGAGGGATTGAGGGGCGTCGGACGATGAATGCGAACGGAAGCAGCGGTACTTGCCGCTACGCGTAACGAACTTGGCTGTTTTTCGATATTGAAGTCGGATTTCCCTGGCTGGCCTGTCTGATAAACCCTAGCTCTCTTGCGTTGTTGCGGGTCGGCACACTCTTCACCACCATAGCCTGATTGAACAGATCCCCTGCGGCCGGCGAACGACATCTGGGTGGGAAACTCGGAGTCGTGCATGGACGCACTGGATGATGGGCGAACCAGGTCGTGTTGTGACGACCTGTTTTCTGATTCCAGTTGTTGGGACTGCGGCTGCGGTTGCTGCTGGAGTGACTGTCGTTGCGACGAGTGTTGTCCTCCAGGTGTTGAGTGTCTGCTAGGCGGAACAAATGATGTCGACGACTGGGCAGGGGACAGAGCCCGGAAGGACTCAGTGGGAGTCATAGCAGGAAAGTCTCTCGGAGTTGACCCTTCGCTCAGTATTTGGTGGAATCTCTCAATACCAGCATGGTCCATGGGGGAGGAAACTGCCCGGTCCGGTTGCTGGGCCCTGAGACCAGCCAGGATGTCGGGATTCTGGCGGATGTAGTTCGTCCATGTCTGAGGGTTGAAGCCATGGGGGATGATGTTGCTGAGTTCCCGGTATCGTTGCATGCTGTCAAAGTATTCACTTTGTGAAGCAGTGGGAACGGGCACAAGACGCAGTTTAACCTCCAAAGTCTCCTGAGCACCTTTCGAGAATAAACCCAACACATTTTTGCACACTCGACCGGTAATCATAGTCTTGGACTGACTATCGAGCGCATCCGAGTTCGAAGTGGATGAGGCAAGGACCCATGATAACATTCCCTGTCCAACCAGAGGCGTCTCATATTCCGAGTAATCGTAGGCGTACACCGTGTAATCTTGGCCGAGGTTTGCTATTAGTTCGGGACTAGAAATGTATTAGCATCGGAAGTGCTATGATGACAACCAAGACAAACCTTGCGGACACAATGGCTTGAATGCAGGTCTTGAGCTCGACGACGCCAATCTGGGTCTTCTCGTCCAGATAAGCTGTCTGGAGTTCGAGGAGACTGGGCCACCGAGCCAAACAATTTGTCTTGTTTGCATCGTCGAATGTGTAAAGTACCTTCACTATGATCCGTCAATTGCAAACGTTAGCCCCTCCCCTTTTGACAGGTTGAATTGAGGTTGATAACTTACGCCTCATGGGCCGGACGGATATTCCGTCCTGGGATTCCATTCCACCAAATGGGATTTAACCATAAGAAGATGTAGGAATTCGGTATACCAGGGAAAAAGGTGGTAAAGAAAACGACAGGGAGCGGCGGACGGCGGGCCGTTGAAATTGGCTGGAAGAACGCGGAGATCGAAGGACGCGGAGCAAGGATGAGATGAAAAAGCAAGCAAGGCTGGGAAGACAATCGAGGCGTCAATTTCCTTTCTGCCAATCTGAAGCGGGGACCTCGTCGACTAGGGGATGATATAAGGTCGTGGTATGCGCGGTATGCAGCGGTGGGATGAAGAGCAATCGAGTGGAATGCAAGCTGCAGAAGAAGTACAAAGGACGAGAATGGCGGTCAGATGGTGAGATGCAGCAATTGAAATTCGACCTGCAGACGGTAGGAAAGGGTTGTAGAAGAAAAGGAGCGGGGAGAGGGGGAAGAGGAACAGAAAAGGGTAAAATAGAAAAGAAAGCAGCGACGCCTTGCGTTTGGAGATGTCGAGAAGCGTGTTTCCGTTTGACGCGACGTGACGCTCCGCGGGAAACAAACACGACAAACACGCGTATCACGTGATTGATGCCAAGATCTCGGGACGGAGCCAAGTTCAGTTGAGAAGCTGCGGTTGTTGAAGAGAAGAAAAGACCTGAACAGCAGCACTTTCGCCTTTTTATATCCGGTCATTATGTCTGCTGAACCCAAGATCCAGTACGTCTTACAGCTCTATGAGTCACTTAGGCTCTTTTTCTCTTTATTAGGATGCGGTATCATGCTAACCATGTGTCTTCACTTAGAGATCTGCTCAACAAGCCCAAGAGCGAGCTCACGTACGTGTCTTCCCGTTTATTTCTCTGCTCATCCATCCATCGCTTATCGCATCGCATCGCTGGTTCATTTGGACGACAGCTGACCATCCCAGTGAATATGAGGTCGCTCTGGTGGAGGAACATGAAATGACCGCGGGCCCTCTGTCCCTCCTGCAAACTGCGACGCGCACCCACACCCAAGTCCTCATCTCATGTCGGAACAACCGCAAGCTGCTAGCGCGTGTCAAGGCCTTCGACCGTCACTGCAACATGGTGTTGGAGAATGTCAAGGAGATGTGGACAGAAAAGCCCAAGGGCAACAAGGGAAAGGGTGTTAACAAGGACCGATTCGTGAGCAAGATGTGCGTATTTTCCCCCGGAGATATGTTGGTTTTCATGGGTTGATGGCTAATGGTCATAGGTTCTTGCGAGGCGACTCTGTCATTCTTGTTCTGCTTAGTTGAATGGTTTGCTTCTTGGTTATTTTCACGTGCGATCTACGCGGACCGATACGAGTCCTCTCTACGACGAGCCCGTCGTCGGTAGTCCGGATAATTCTACCTAGCCGGGCGAGGCTTGACACGACACACAAGTCTTGTATGACGCGGGGCTTTCCTCTTCCTATCTCCTCAACCTGTTTGATATTTTGTGTCGATATGGTGACAAGGCGTTAGTGGTGTATTTTAACATGTGTGTAAACATCACGTGCGTCAATATGAGGCTGTAATCGTGCATAGTGTACTCTCTACCTCGTAAAATAACTCTTATACATCCTTGACACCTAACAACTGACGTAATAATAAGTCTTACACTATACCGTCCTGTCAATTCCCCGCAGTGTGGACTGGTACTCTGATCCGTTCCTTGCGCTGCACATAATCTGTACTGCACATAATCTACATCTCGGCACGGGTCCCTTTACTGTGCTCCTACTTGTGTTTCAAAGTTACTCCACATAAAATATTCCATACACCGGGGGATTACATTGAAACTCCGAACGCACATCCTGCGACACGAATGCTACTCCAAAGTACGTATATAGTGCTAACCGGTATAACCCGATTGGACAACTTAATCGACACAAACTTGTTTCGACATGTCCTTGTCACTGTCCCTGTATATACAGGGTTGTAATACGAAGGCGGGGTAATGTTCCATCATCTAATCATTGACCGCATCCATGCACCCAACCTTGTCTCGTCTATTACAACAGAGTACTACGGACCATCCGGAAGATTAAGCGAGCTATCCCAAACAGGAAAAGGGTACCCAGACCCACCCGGGTCGATCGACCCCACATATTCCCATAAATAGCTAGGCTGCATGCATCATTTCCGCATCCGGACGAGGTCATCTGAACCGTCTAAAAATGGAATATCCGAGAACAACCTAACCTAAGCTTAGTCTTTCCGTTTCCGTGGCTTCTCGGCTTCTACGTGTCTTCCGCCACCTAACCTCGGCAATGCGCACTTCCCAATTGAGTCATACATCATCATGTATTATGATTAATATACCAAACTATCATAACTAATCTGTACATGAAGAAAAAGGATCGGGTCGGAAGTGTAGCATAACCAAGGTCTAAATTAGATGACCGTCGCGGCCAATCCCTTGAAAAACTCACTCAAGCCGTACGCACCCGGATCCGGGATCTTCCCCACCCATTCTTCCTCGCCGCCAACATACACTGCCCGTCCCAGACTGGCGTGCATGTATTTGGTGGCTTCGCTACCATCCTCGGCTGCCTTTGCGGCCTTCCCGAGGTCCTTGGTTTCCGTGAGGCGCTCGCAGAATGGCACCAGCGCGTCGATCATGGTGCGGTCTCCGGGTTGCGCGAGGGTGTACTTGGCCAGCGCGTCGCGGGAGTACTTGAGTGCTTCGGCCCAGACTTGTGCAGTGGCGGGTGTTGCGGTGCCCTTGTCCTGGGCGCGGAGGCCATGGGCCAGCGCATTCAGGAAGATGGCGTAGATGGCGCCCGAAGTGCCGTCCATTGTATTTTCGACAATGGTCACAATGCGGTTGACGGCCGTCACGGCGTCGTCCTTGATGTTGGCCTTGGGGTCGTTGAGGAAAGCGAGCACGGCTTCAGCACCGCGCTTGAGACCGACGCCGCAGTCGCCATCACCAACGATCGAGTCGTAGCGGGTGACGTCGGGTTCTGCGGCGATTACGCTCTTGAGACCGGATCCCAAGACTTTCTTGATAATGGAGGGGTCCACTGTATTTAATTAGTTATTGCTCGTGTCAGGAGATTGATTTAAGACTTACGCTTGACATTGCTGGGCTGTTCCTCGGCCAGCTTGGTCTTCTTGATCTCAACATGCGAACCAGCGCGCTGGTTCCAGGTCTCCCGCTTGATGGGAGCAGACCAGCCAACAGCCTGAGCATCCGCATCCAACAGGTCGAGCATGCCCTTGCCACTGCCCAGACCAGTGTCAACGACCTTTAGTAACGAAACGCTGAACCCAAGACCATTCAGACTGGTCAGGAAGGTTCCCTGCAGAACACGGCAAGGCCTGATCTGGTAGTCATTGTCAAGCTGACTGTGGACCTCGTCGGTAATACCGGAGAGTTCAAGGGTACTCAATCCACCGAGGTTGTTGATCAGCAGGACGAATTCGTCACCGGCGTTATGAGTAATAAAGGCACGGTCTGGGTCATTGTGGTCCAGGATCTGGAAAAGCATAGTCTTCACTAGCTCGGGCAGGGTAGCCTTGGTTCGGTGAGAACCGGGTTCATTGTGGATACCCATGCCAACTTCGATCTCGTCATGGGGCACCGTGTCCTCGGGAATGGGACGGCCGGGGATGTGAACGTGCTCAAGAGAAGCTCCGACAGACGCCAAGTTCTCGTTGGCCAATTGGGCCAGGTCAAACACCTGCTTAAGCGATCCACTGATTTCTGAGTTAGCGATAACGCATATAGTTGGTCGTGAAACAGGAAACATACCCTTCCTCAGCCAATGCACCAACGATCTTAAGAATCAGAATACCACCCGCAATACCCCGACGACCAACCTTTCCACCCTTCTTCTTCCCCACACCAGCATCATCATTGACCGCAAAGAACTCTGTTTGAATACCTGCTGCGCGGGCCTTTTCTGTAGCCATACCAAAGTTCAGGACGTCACCAGTGTAGTTCATTGGGATAATGAGGACGCCTTCATCGTTGTCAATGTAGTCCATGACACCCTTGCGGATCTGCTCTGCAGAGGGCGAGGCGAAGATGGTTCCAGCGATGGATGCATCGAGGAGGCCCTTGCCGACTAACCCAGCAAAGGCAGGTTCATGGCCAGAGCCACCACCAGAGACAATGGCAACCTTGCGCTTTGCTTGAGGGTTGGGACGGCGGAAGATGATCTTGTGTTCAGGGTCGAAGGCGAGGGAAGGGTTGGTGACAGTGAGGGAGTGGAGGGCGGTTTGGACGAGGTGGGAGGGGTCCGAGAAGAAGTGTTTTGCTGTCGATGTCAGTTTGGCCAGTGTACAATGTGGTGAGTAGGGTACATACTCTGCATGGTGAATTGAATGGGAGAATTGGTATAGGAGAGGTAGAGAGATAGAGGATAGATAGATCAAAGTAGAATAGGGTAGATCTGTGGTATCAATTGAACAGACCAGCTTACAACCCGGAGAGCAGGAATGAAAATCGAGGGGAAGATAATAGACCCAAGAAACGAGACAGCAGGCGAATAAATAACCACAGCGTCCTCCATCCCCCCGACGCAGACCACGACGAGAACGAGAGGATGACAAACAAAGAATCCCAACAGGTTTTGTCCATGTGAACACCTGACTGACCCGCACTGCCTAATCGGGTCGGGACATGTCCAACTATAGACAGCCAGATCAGGCAATGAATGCCTCGGCTTACTCTCTCCGGAATTCCGCTATATCCAGAGTCCAATCAAGTCAATTCCATTCCCCGTGGGACAGTGTCTTGTCTGTACTATGTATGGGAGGATATTCTCTGCATGTTCGCTGCCCGTACTGGGTGTCGGTGAATGGCCCCTTGCGCGTTCACAGCAGAGACCAGCAAAAGCAACCCAACAGGAGTCGGTCATGGGACCTGAAAATTTATCCCGATCCAGACCTGAAAACGATCATGTGCACCAGCTGACTAACCGGGGGATCGATTGATCGACGCGTCCCTGAACTAGAGCTTTTCACGTGACGGTCTGGACCATTTTAGTTCCGACTGATCATTTGGCGGCTATTCTTGTACTCCCTACAGAGTACGCATAGGATATCTCAAAACACAATTATTTGGTACCACTCTGTACTCTGTGCTATAGAACACAAGAATGTTCTATGAATAAATGAATTACCACAATGGAACTTCTAGAACAAAGCTTCCCCAGACCCCGGATCCACCGATCTCGGACCCGTTCCGAGTCTGGAGTGCATACGCTCATATCCTAGTCCTAGTCCTTGTATACTTGTCATGCATCACCACCTATTATATTGACACCGCTATATTCAAATACTATATCCAACCATTACGCCACATACTGGTACCGATTGCCCTCTTCCCGTTCCATGTAGTCTTTCTCAATCAACCTACGCGAGTCAGTATACTCAGTGTGAACACCAGGTAAAGATTAGGAACTTACTTCTCTATATTCTCCTTGATCTCCGACACCTCCAACATCCCCCGACTTCGCGTCGCCTTAATCACTTCCGCAACCAATTCTGCGTGTGTGATGGTCTTGCGGCTTTTCATGATTCGCACGATCGCCGCTTGTGTCTCCATGTGTCGGTCCACGGCAACCCGCTCGTGCGTCGTCTTGTTCTCCTCCTTCGTTTCCTTCAGTTGAATCTGGTTAATCTTAATCCGCATTTTTGGATCCGTGAAAGCATCATTGAATGCAAATTCATCTGTAGGGTTCACATCCCGGCCTTTCGGTCGCTTGCTTAGTACCCGGTACTTGGCGCACGCTAGTGACTGTAGTGTCCGTTGCAGTTCCACATCCGCTAGTCGAGTTAGCAAATTGCCCAACAAATATAGATCAGTTGACTTACACAATAGCGTCTCTTTCTGGATCTGAGAGTATTGCAGCGTCCCACCCTCGGAAACGTCGTTGAACAGCAACAGCACAATTGCTTGCGATGAACTGACCACCAATTCCTTGATTCCCTTCGGGAACCGTGCCCGCAATTGACAATGCGCCAGTTGATGCTTCCAGTGAAGTTTCCGTCCATTATACTTGTTGTGGTAAAACTGCTCAAAGTCGTTGATCGCCGTTGCCACAACAGGTGGGATCCGCACTTGCACATCTGAATATGTCGGCCATGATGATGCTGACAACACGTTGACATTCAGATCAACCGGCAATCGGTGTTTTCGCTCGCGCTGAATTGAGCTGTACCCTGCCATCTCGTCGCGCGCAACATCCATATCCTTGAACATTGACTCGAGATTGTGCGTGAAACTCGATCCACATTCTATTGTTGGTTAGTGAAAGGAAACGCAAAAGCGAATTTTTTAACCAACCTGTCCTGAGCTTCGTCAGCATGCTCTTCTCCGCATCATCACTGGCACTTCGCCCCATCAATAACCGACGCGCCAGATCATTCTTGTAGAATGTTTCAAACACCAGTTTGCCGTGCACAAACCGGAACAGATCCAACACCTGGTCCAGCTGGCGGTTAATCTCAGCATCCTCATCTGCAAGTGGCATATCCTCCGGTTTCCGTCCTGTTGGTAACTTCCATCCGCCTTTCAGAAGCCGGTCCACGTGTTTGGCAATCATCTCTCCCATCTTCGTCTCCATCATCGAGTCTTTATTCATGAACGCATCAAAAGATTCTCGCAGCGTATGTCCCAATTCCTCATGGCGGTGGAATGAGTCTGTCCATGTGTCGTCAAGCTGCCGCTTGAATTCCAGCAACCGTGGCACCATCTCCCCCTCCTTGTCCTCGTCAGCGACGATTCCACTGCCTTCTTCCACAATATAGCTTCCGAAAGCCGGCTTCAGCCAGCCACCAAGATCCTTGCGCTCCAACAGAGCATACAATTTCTCCAATGCCGTCTTGTTGCTGGCCCGTAGCAGTCCGAGGATGTCTTTCTTGTCAAGTAAGAAATCCTCTTGACTTAGCAAAATTTCATCCAAAATCTCCGATAACTTCTGCTTCGTACTCCGGCTAAGAGAGAAGAGTTCGCATCGGTTTACTTCTCGCTCGATCAAGCGATGGCTGTTCTCCACAAACGTAGCAAGGTACCCAGTAGTCTCCTGCTGGGCCCACAATGAGAAATATTCTTTCGACTGCGAAACCAGAAGCGGTTCAAAATCACTAATATACACGTCGAGACCATGGAACAGGTCGGTCGCGTTACGGAGCAAGGACGAGTCGGCCGTGGTGTTGCTGCCTCCACTCCGATCTGCCTCCACCAAGTCGCAAGCGCCTTGCAAGATCTTAGGTTTCAATGTCGCATCGGAAAATATGTGTGATCGGAACTGAAGCAGTCCCATTTCGCGGATGACAGGGAATTCTTTCGAGTGAAGGAGGAACGACTGGTCGAGGTAGTAGAACATCCAGCGAACCGTTACCTATAAAGGATCGAGTCAATTCCTGAAATACCAACCGCCTAGTGTATCGCACAGTACATACCAGCTCCGATTGCCATGTCGTCCATGTGTCCACCACAGCTCGTAGGGTATCAATGTCATTCCCACCTCCAGCTTTCGCGACCAATGTCTCCCGTAGCTTCCCCGACACATGTTCTCGACAGCGATCCTGCAATTTCTTGGCCAGAACCGCCGCTTTGCCTTGGCGACATACATTTTCAGCGCCCTTGTACAGTTCTTCCAACGATGTCTCCGGTTTCCCGCCGCCAAAGACGGTTCCCAATGACGTATCCAACTGGCCCCATACCTTCCCAAAGTATGAATCCTGGTTCAGCCGTGGAGTCGTTCGGAGGTTCTTGACGACCAATTTCTTCGCTCCGGTATGTGGTGTAAAGTTGCTTTGGCGGGATGTCGCAAAGGCGGGGCCAGCCTTGGCCGTTGGGTTGGAGGCGCCAGACGAGCCTTGCCCAAATGCCCCGCCTGCCCTGGAATCCGAATTCGAAAAATTATACATGCTACTCGGGGATCTCAACGCTTGTGGTCGGGTCGACGACGACGAATCCGAAGGAGTGGGCGATAATCGAGCACGCTTTGGGGAGAGATATGGCGGATGGCCTCTATCCTGGTTTCTAGACAGGAGCTCTGAAATGGTCTGTTGCTGTTGCGGGGGAGGGTGTTGTGGTTGTTGACGCTGAGATGATGATGATACTTCTTCTTCGGAATTCTTTCTCTTGCCAATCGATTTGCGCTTACCGGTCCTTTGCTCGGTGGCGCCTCTCGAATTCTGCTGCATCTACCCGGTTCTGTCCGCAACGGGAAGCGTTTCAGCGTCGGAAAGATCCAGCAAATTTCTGGACCATATAGAACATGGCCAGATTGTGCCGAGTGCTTTGTCGTTGGACAAGTAGAGGTGGCAAGCAATGATGACTGAGAAGGTGAGGAGACAAAGAGGGCGAGAGGGCGACTCCACAGGCGAGGTTGGCGGAGATAAGATAATACGTCCGTGGGCCTTGTTCGCTACCGTAGTGATGCCATACCTAAGTACGTATATACATGAACCACCATGTCATGTAGACAGGGGATTCAGTTGAGGAAATTATGGACTACGATATTTTGAACAGTCGCATGACCTCCATTGGCAGCGCTGAACGTAACTGACAAATACCATATCTGTAAATCACTCATAAGCAGCGTGATATATCTTTCATTAAACATCCACTAAAAGAAAGCAGATTCCACAGGTAGCATAATCTTAATTCCAACAGCAATCCCTTCAATTAGACTAGCGGACCCATCTTGCCATCTATTTCCGAATGTATTCAAACTGACTTGTTGAAACTGGACTTGCAAGGTGGAAGATCGTCTTTGGAGAGTTTATGCAGGCTTGTTGAGTTTTGGATGTATGCCACGGGGCCCCATGTCGACCTTCTCAGCGTCTATGAGATTGGAAAACTTTCTCAGACGGCTGAAGGTATTTCTTCTGAACCCCCAGAAATACCTAGGATATGGTACGATAGGTCAAAGTTCCTTATACCAGCACAGACTTGGCTAATCAGAAAATCAGGGTAACTGGCTGGCACTTTCAAGCATTGCATTTGTCTTGCCAGCACTTCCCACTGGTACATATAGTCCGAAACAGATTCATTCGGGAGCTGTTCAAGATTGTCAAATACACGACGCAAACCCTTCTTGTATTCATCCACTTCGAGTGCTCGAAAGGGGAAAGTAGCAAGGAAGAGCGACTTCAATTTGGACCAAGACTGACGGAGCTCCTTTGGAGTCGTATAGTACTATCGCCTTGCTTGGACTTCGAGATGATGCCTGAAGACCCTGATTAAATCCGGCTCGATGGTATCCTGATTTTTCGCTATCTCTTCGCTGCTGGGATTTCCAAGCCCCAAAAGCACATAATGCTCCACTTCCTCAACGAATTCGCCCGCATCCTCCATATCGGGTTTGGATCCGTGGAAATTCTTGGGAGCCAAGGACACCATCGTGGATCTGTTTGACCTGGCTAGACTGACATGTTTGGTTTTGAGAAGTACGAAGTAGTATTGTGCGTTTTTGCTAACCTAAAGACTGGGAACGAGAAGTTGGAACGACGGGGAAGATCTAAGTAAAGAGCCGCAAGTTTGGTGATACGTACAGATTGTAGTTCCTACGGTCTTTGACTGCCACCTAGTTGCTAAACAAAGATGACAAAGCACGTGATTTGATCTTAGTCAACTAAGTTACCTGTCGGAATCACGGCTTAGTCAGGGTTGAAAGTAACGTAACCGAACACCGAGCTGGCCAGACCACCGAGCTGGCCAGCTGATTGCCGCCCGCTGCCGAATAGTACTATACACTGATTTTGAAGCCTTTCTCCCCACAAAATTGATGTACATATTATTTATAAATACAATAACTATTTCTCAGGGCATTTAAGCCGATTATGGCCTGTTTTATTACATGTGCTGCAGGTTGGTGGCCTACGCAGCCTGGAAACTGGCCGGTGTGCTCCCTCCACTATAGCCTCCTGTTCTTGTGCTTTTTGCAATCCTTGAGCACCTGTCAGGCTCCCTCCAGCCTGTATAAAGGCCCTAGGAGCTGCTCGTCTCTGCCTTTGATGCTTATTTTCCATGCGAAGCTGGTGGACTTCATGCTGCAGGAGGATGGCATTTTGCATGGTCATCTCTGCCCCTCTAATGACCTTTCCCATTGCCTCTTCCATAGTTGATGGGGATATCTGATGATTTTGGAGGTGGCATAGTCGCTTCTTTTGGGCCTCAAGCTGGTTTATATCTGCTGGAGTCTTGCCTGCACCGAAGGATTGGTTGCTATGTGATGATGAAGGTGGTGTTGGTGTTTTAAATGGTATGTGAAGTTTCGATAGGATTCGGTCAGGTGAGAATGGAACCAAGCCAGTTGCTGCAAAGCTGCTTTGGATATTTGATGATGATAGAGCATGGTAATGGACAGTGGGATATATATAGAGGAACTCTGTTTTATCAACAGTGTTAATCCCGTTCTGCACCTTATTGATGATTCTTTGGCCGTATAAGCGTTTCAATGGTGAAAAGCAGCCAACATCCAGTGGCTGAAGAATATGAGATGAATGCGGAGGCATATATAAAGGGATAATATTCTTTTCTGTGCAGAAATGGTCGAATTCTGCAGTGGCATGGCTGCTATGACCATCCAAAATCAGCATGCGATACTTCCCTAATGTACGGGAAGCTGTATGTGGCTCAAAGACTGTTTGAAGCCACTCCAGGCCTAATCCATTGTTTGTCCAGCCATTCTGGCTGACACTGATTATAAAATCATTTGGAATAGCATGATACCATTGAGATTGGTGGTTGTCTGCGGCCAAGATAATCTGGGGGGGCAAAGCCCATCCAGTTGCATTTACTGCAATAATAGCAGTTACCCATTCACGATTCCCAGGCTGCAAGGCCTTGGCATTGCTTGCCCGAGTCTCTGAGCCACATATAACTTTGGCTGTGGATATCATACCCATCTGAAATCCAGTTTCATCCATATTGTAGATATCTTGCTCAAGAATTCCATATTTTTCGATAGTATCATGGAAGCGCTTATACCATCCCATGATAAGCTTTGGATCTTCACATTTGGCACGCTGATAGTCATATTTTCGGCTGTATTTAGAGGAGAGTTCATCATGGCGTTGAATATACCGAGTCACCCAACGCTCGCCCACATAGGCAGTCTGGGAGGATAGCCGTGCAGACAGCAATAAGTGTGCCAAAGAGCGTACAGTAGAGATTTGTAGAGGTAGGCCACGCTGGTCCATATTAATGATCCACAATGAGAGTGTCTTTTCTTCAGTAGGTGTCAATTTTCGGCCATTGGCCACTGATTCCTTGCGGCATGTGGTTCCTCTGACCCGGGTCTTAAAGGTAGAGAGAGGCACATCATACGCCTTTGCTGCTGCATTCCTTGATGGAAAAAGACCTTTTTTAAAGGCCTCTAGAGCTAGTTTTATGCGATCCTCTTTTGAATTATCAGTCATGGTTGTGGTTGTGGATAATTTGCAAGTACAATAGTAGGTGGTCGCGGATGTGGCCAGCTGGCCAGCTCGGTGGTCTGGCCAGCTCGGTGTTCGGTTACGTTAGCTAACCCGTTGACAAATTATTGGAAGTACCCCATACTCAAAGCAATATGATGGCCTGACGATCCCGGGCTGTGGTGAGACATTGTCTTGACTCGCGGCGGTCTACCGTTGGCTCCGTTCGAGATATCTCCAGGGTTGTGCCGAGGTCCTTCCGTAGTGCATCGGAGCAATCAGGTACTAACGGTGGCTGTGCGTAGTTCAGAATAGGATAGGATACGGAGTACGAAGTACGAAGTGATCTGAGTGAAGATCGGCTGTAATGGATAAATCATGGATGCGGGCTGGTCCGACTGAATATTGAGACATCGGAAGGGAATCATACATGCCGGCAATACAGAGATCAAAGGCAAGGAAATAGGAGGCCCGATGATCTCATAGCTTCCAGATCTCGATTGGACCGATGGTCTACGGAGCTACCCTGAGATATTGGATATCCTGTCGGAACGGTGATAATGCACGCTCCATGTCGAGCTGAAAACACGTTGTTAACTTCACATGACCATATGTCTAAAGTCTATATTTAATAGTTGCATACATTGGCCAGTCCTGGTAGGAGTGGTTTTAAATTCCAGGAATTATGAGGCTGGATAGCCCGTGAGGTCCGATGCCGGTCTTGTTTTTGAATCTATTCACCTCTTTTACTGTCTGGAGATCCCTCTTCAACTGGGAAAGAGTGGTGCCCATCCATTTAGAAAAGGACTTCGGACTTGGGACTTTTTTTCAAACCTTGCTGTCGGCACAATGTATCGAATTCAATTAGGCAATGTATGTTTGTGGAACCAATATCTACTGTTGTCAAGTTGTCACGTTGTCTCTATCAAGGACCGTTGAGCGTAAATAGTATAGTAAATCTTTGGCCACAGGATCAGAGACACATGTACAGGTAACAGAAAACTTCTATTCGTGTACAGTGTGACAATTTCCATGCATCTCGGCCTGGTCCAGAATCAGTCCTGCAATAGCGGCTCAGATTAATGTCAGCAAATAAACACACGGTATGTGAGACACTAAGTAGCGTTGCTTCACGAAACAGCCAGAGATGTCGATGGAGACAATAACATAGTCAACATACACCGCCAGTTACGCATATCATGCGGCCAAAGGAAAAAGAAGCGCCATGCATAAGGTAGTTGTTTGTTGATATAGCTAGATACACAATCCTTGAGGTATATGTGTTGTGAACAAGCTAAGCATGCCGCTCATTTTTCCTAAAGTGACAATTGACGTCCTGTAAAGTCTATGCTATTGCCGCCCATTTCTGTGCGATGACAACGTGCTCCCATGTCAACGGGATTTTCCTCTTCATACTTGTCGAGTATCTTGACTAATTCTGCTTGGCGCAGAGTCTTTCGGCATTTCGATTCAATGATCAGAGCCGGGTTTAATCTAGAGGCTCGGGATCCTCTGTCTCCGTTTTACGATGTAGGATCCCTGGCTATGAGAGCCACCCGCCAGAGACACCTGTCAAGGGTATTCTGTTCTTCATTTCGAGTCGTAATCCATGACCCAGATAAAACTGGATATGGGCACTTAGTATCGTTAAAAACATCGACGGTAGTCTACAACAACCTTCCGCTAAGTCAAGTGGCTTCGTCGGTTCTTTGGGGCTTCAGCCACCATTGCCAGACGCACAGTATTCCGAGACCTGCACCAAGCCAATATACTGATCGGTCCATTTTTTGCTTATCGCTCCATAATTGTCGTTCCGGATATCATACACCAAAATCCATACCTTGCGTATATCTTCCAAGTCTATCGGGAAATATCACTACTGGACGTCCATTGTGCAAGTTTTTTCGTGACGCCCTTGTAAAATTAAGCAGTCAGGCCCGGAGGCCTCCATTAATAGCCTAGAGCTTCCACGGCGTCTGTAGCTGTAAGTCGCCAGGGAAAAATTATCGATGTCCCAAGTTTGAACCTTGGGCCACGGCACAGAGTATATTGGTTCGAGAAGCCCGGGGATGTCATTTCGTGATTTCTCTTTTTCAATTTTGTACCGGACAATCTATACTTGTTATGGTTACTTCCAAAGCCCCAGTGTGTCCACATGAGCAGTGCCTGTAAGGTGCCAGTACTCAGCGTCACTTTCAAAAGGTTGTGACCATAGGCACCTATACTAGTCTTCTGGCTTGGGAGATGTCTCGGGGACAGAAAATCCGTGTTATGAGACGAAGAGTGGCTGCAATAGAGACCTCGTGCGAACCATGAATTTGGTACACATTAGAGGTGGTTGTAGAGGGACCGAACTTTTGTGAGAGCTTCAAATTATGTAGGGATTCATCCAAGGTTCTCCCATGTGAATTAAACTGGCTCCTTTTCAAACTGTTCTTGCTTGGGGTTTATCACCCTCTGTGATCCACATCTTTAACACGTCTTCCCAGGTTTTAAATGCCGGTCTGGGTTCAATAAGCGTAACAGGACGTCTATTTCCAAAAGGATATCTTTCACATACTTAGAGCAATTGTGCCAAGCTTTGTGAGTCTCGGTTGAAAGACTGGAGCTTTATGTTGTCGGTAGATGCCCAGAGGTCCCCTACAAAAAGGGACAGTCTCTTCAGGTCATTGTATGAAGGCTTCTCTACAGCGTCCAGTAATTCATAATCTGTGCCACCGTATGAATACCTGACTCGGGTGAGGGTATGCCCCTCGTCCAATCTGCAAATTCTTTTTGTTTGTATTGAAATTGATTATTCTTCTCGGATTGTATGTCAGTATTGATCCTATCTCTGATGAAATCCTATACCCGATTACTTTCGTCCTGTTTGAAGGCTGAATAGCCCATGCTTTCACGTAGAGAAGTGCTCGAATGAAGGTACACTGGGCGCCACTTATGAAAATAATTCACGATTGCGGGTGAATAAGACAGATGTCTCGTTGGTCTTTAGTTGACTTGAGAGCCTTTGTTCAATAATTTTGTCAGCCTTGATACAAGTTCGCAAAACTGTAATACTAGTCGAGTATTTGATAGGAGAAGTTGGAAATTACAATTGTTCAATATTGCTTGTTTTATAATAGAAGTTGAGAGCAAAATGAAAGGGCTAAAACAAAACAGATGTCTCACTGCAAAAAAGCCCATCTATGGATAGCCTTCGAAATCACCTGGAAACCACTACAGATATAAGCATGCACACTATCAACAAGACACTAATCAACACAACACCATTTCACAATCCAACCTCTAGCCCTATAACCAACATCCTACACTACATCCCTAACACAACCCCCCCACAACCTCTCAACACATTTATCATCCACCTAACAACCCGCTGCACCCCGGACTCCTTCGATCCCACCACCAAAAACCTCCTCGACGAGTCCTATCTCTCTGGTTCCGCTCTCCAGCCCAAGATTTCACGTTCCGTCTTGAGAAAGGGCTATCTGTGACTCCTGAAGTCGCGGATGATCCGGGGATGTATCCAACTGCGACGTTGTACATGCTACGGTTGGTTTTTGATGGGCCGACTGTTCCGGGAGGGAGGAGTGAGGGATCGGAATGGGTTTGCGGCGAGGTGTAGGGGGCTGATGGTTTGAGTTTGTGGCGAGGAGGGTTGGGGTGTATTGGGAGGGTTTGGGGAGGTGTGCGGTTATGTAGTTGATAATATAAATTTCAGACCTTTGCGGCAAGGTATGGGCATTACTATGGTCGTTCATCCTGTTTCGGGCTAATATTCAACTAGTTCAAGCTTCAGGTTCTAGTCATAAATAATCTCATCCAGTCTCAACCAGGCAAGGTGACCGCAGAGACACGCGCTGCAACTGACCATATTATACTACAATACGCACCATCTAGGTAGTCAGGTCAGGCGATAAAACCATCACCAAGGCCGTATTCACGTCATACACATGCAACAAAAAGAAAAACGAATACAAAGGAAAGATAACAAAAGTAGCCGACGCTAGTCTAGCCCCCACAAAAAAAGGCGTTTAAGATGTAGTAGTGATCAAACAAA
This sequence comes from Aspergillus pseudoglaucus, assembly GCA_039880875.1. Lineage (NCBI taxonomy): Eukaryota > Fungi > Ascomycota > Eurotiomycetes > Eurotiales > Aspergillaceae > Aspergillus > Aspergillus pseudoglaucus. The sequence goes on along the minus strand of JBDODC010000037.1, from coordinate 87,751 downwards.
TGTACTATAATATAACCCTTCAATTGCCTCCTTCACCAATCCCAACAGATAGAAAACAGAAAAGAAAAAAAGATATAGGAAAAAGGAAACTGGAATGGAATGAAATGACAGATATTGTTATGTTACATTTACTCGCCCTTCAGACGATCCTGGTGGATGGAGAATGCATCCTCAAGGAATTCCTGCTCTTCCTTGATGTGCACGGACTTGAGACCAGTAGCAACTGATGCGCTAGGGGCACGACCGGCGTAAAGGACGTGGCGGCGGTTGTGGTGCTCGGTAGCGTTGAGCAAAGTCTCAATACGGGGCTGGGTGAAGCACCAGGCACCAGCATTCAGAGGCTCCTCCTGGGCCCAGACAATGTTCTGGGCGTTGGGGTAGCTGTCGAGGTTCTCCTTGAGCTGGGCCCAGGGGAAGGGGTGCAGCTGCTCGATACGGGTAATGGCGGTGTTGCGGATGTTGTTGGCCTCACGGTGCTTGACCAGGGTGGCGTACACCTGACCAGAGCAGAGGATCACACGCTCAATCTTCTCGGGCTCGTCAATGGCAGTGCCGTGAGCGGGGTCGGGGATGATCCACTGGAAGTGCGAGTCGCCAGAGAACTCGGAGAGCTCAGAACGAGCAATGGGGTGACGCAGGAGCGACTTGGAGAAGAACATGATCAAAGCTATTAACGTTAGCAAGTACACTTTATGAGATCAGGAGATAAAACATACGCTTGCGGAACTGGCGGTGGATCTGGCGACGGAGCATGTGGAACATGTTGGCAGGGCTAGTCATGTAGACAATCTGCATGTTGCAGTCCTGGTGCTGGCGGTCAAGTCTGTCCTGAGAGGGGAACACGCGGGGTTCCTCGTTGCAGAGCTGCAACCAACGCTCCATTCTGCCCGAAGAGTGCTCAGGACCCTGACCATCGTAACCGTGAGGGAGCGATAGAACGAGACCGGAACGCTGCAGCCACTTGGATTCACCAGCAGCAATGAACTGGTCAATGATACACTGAGCGTTGTTGGCAAAGTCACCGAACTGAGCCTCCCACATGACGAAAGCGTTAGGCGAGGTCAAAGAGTAACCGTATTCAAAACCAAGGCTGCAAAGGTTAGATTCAGAAATAATGGCAAGAGACAAAAGGGAAACTCACGCTCCGAATTCACTCAGGGAAGAGTTAGAGATGACAAAGCTACCCTGCTTGTCACTAATGTGCTGCAAAGGAGTGTAGGTAGCCTCGGTGGCCTGGTCGTGCAAGACAGCGTGACGCTGAGAGAAGGTACCACGCTCAACATCCTGACCGGAAACACGGACGTGATAACCCTCGTCAACAAGGGAACCGAAAGCAAGAGCCTCGGCGGTAGCCCAGTCAATGCCCTTGCCCTCTTCAACAACCTTCTGGCGGTTGGACAAGATACGCTTGAGGTTGCGGTGAAGAGTGAAGCTTTCGGGTCCATCGCTAATGGTTCTGGCGATGTGCTTCAAGAGCTCGGGCTCAACCGCGGTGTCAAGGTGAGGCAGGACCTCGGTGGCCAGCTCCTTGGGGGTCTTGAAGCCGTTCCAGGCGGAGGTGAGCCATTCCTTGCTAGTGGGCTGGTAGTCCTTGCTGCGGTCGAAGCTGTCGTTAAGCATTCCCCAGACCCACTTCTTGTGCTCGTCAATGTCCTCCTTGGTGAAGCTACCCTCGGCAATCAGCTTCTCGACGTACTTGTCGATCTGGTTCTTCTGCTCGGCAATGCGCTTGTACATCAAGGGCTGGGTGAACGAAGGCTGGTCGGTCTCGTTGTGACCCTGCTTACGGTAGCAGACAATGTCAATGATGACATCGCGCTTGAACTCGGCACGCCAGTCAGCGGCAACCTGGCAAATGTAGTTGACGGCCTCGACGTCGTCACCGTTGACGTGGAAGACGGGGGCGTCGATGGACTTTGCGATGTCCGAGCAGTAGGGAGTGGAACGAGCGAAACGGGGGTCAGTGGTGAAACCGATCTGGTTGTTCACGACAATGTGAATGGTACCACCGGTCGAGTAGGCGGGGAGGGAGTGGAATCCCATGGTCTCGTAAACAACGCCCTGAGCAGCGAAAGCAGCGTCACCGTGCAGAAGAACACCCATGGCGCTGTTGAACTCGGTCTCGTCGTTGTTGTAGTGCTGGATGGAGCGGGTCTTTCCGAGCACGACGGGGTCCTCAGCTTCCAAATGAGAGGGGTTGGCGACCAGGGAGAGCTGGACGCGCTTTCCGGAGGGCGTGGGACGCTCGAAGTTCATACCCAAGTGGTACTTGACGTCTCCAGAGCCCTCGTCAGAGGGTTCGGTCGAACCGGCGAATTCGCTGAAGATCGACTCGTTGGGCTTACGAACGACGTTGGAAAGGATGTTGAGACGACCACGGTGGGGCATACCGATGACAATGTCCTTAATACCGTAGTCAACGCTGCGGTCAATCAGAGCCTTCATACCAGGAACGAGAGATTCACAACCCTCGAGACCGAAACGCTTGTCGTTGGGGAACTTGGTGGCCAGGAAAGACTCGAAGCTGTGCGACCAAATCAAACGGTCAAGGATGCGGCGCTTGTCATCCACGGCGTACTGGTAGCGCTGGGGAACCTCGAAGCGGTCGCGGATCCAGTCGCAGGGCTTGCGGTCAGGAATGTGAATGTACTCGACACCGTAGGAGCCACAGTAGATCTGCTCGCAGGTAGCGACGATCTCACGCAGGGTCATCTTCTTGCGATCGGGGGTAGAGAAGCGGGGCAAAATACCAGGCCCAAGAGTGAACTCCTGGTCGAGGTCACGTTCAGTGAAACCGTAGTGGTCGAGCTCGAGCTCCTTAGGCTTGCTGTAACCGAAAGCCTCAGCCTCGCCACGGATACCAAGAGGGTCGATCTTGGCCTTGTGGTGACCACGAGCCTGGTAAGCGCGCACCAAAAGCTGAACCTTCAAGTGGTTAGTGACTTCCGGGCTGCCGCTCAAACCCAAGCCCTCACCGGGCATTTGTTGGGGCACACCACCCGTCGGTGTCGGGACGAGAGTAGGCGGGGGCTGGAAAGCCTGGGAGACGGGCATGTTGCCGTTCTCCATGTTTTTGAAGTAGGTCTGCCACGAGATATGGACGCTGGATGGATCGTTCTTCCATGCCATGTACATCTCATCGATATAGTTGGCGGTGTTGCCGGACAGGAAGGAATCATTGGGGTCCTGTTTACGGCACCAGTCAGTCGAATTCCATTATTTTCTTCAATATACCTTCCCCCCGAATCGACAAATCGCAATCAATGCCAGGCAAGGTAAATGCTTACCACGCCCTTTTCCAATTCCTCCGCAGAAGCAGCATACTGTCTCCGGCCATAACCACCAGCCAAACGGTCCACAACAGCAAGAGGTCTCCTGGTCGCAACACCAAATTTCGAGCCGTTAGAATTCCGAGCAACGTTCGAGGCAAGAGAGAAGGATCTCCGGCACGATGAGCAGGTCGAGCCGCGCGACAAGCTGCCGCTGGCCGCCTTTACGGCTGTGGTCCTGAGCATTGTGCGGGATTTTTTTCCGTCACGCGCGAGAGCGTGGAATCTATTGAGGGGAGAGAGGGGAGAGCGAAGAGCTGGCGGTAGCTCAGCTGTGGAAAATCAATAGAAAAACAAGAGAATGTCTATTCAGCTAGTAAAGTTAGCTGGCTGGCCGGCTGGCTGAGGTGCATAGTGGTGTCCCGATGATGTATTATTGCTGCACGGAGAAAAGGAAGACGGGGACGTACGGATGACAAGAAAACACACAGGTGTCGACTAGAACTGCCGTAGCACCTGCACTCCAACGGGACTCATCAGAGAGCAGAACTCTCTAGTTGTTAAAAAGGGTAGTGGTGAGAAACCGGAGGTTCAGAGAGGGAGAGGAAGAGAGAGAGAGGAAGAGATGAAACCGGCTCAATACAGCCAGAGACAGTGTCTTTGCCGAGATCGACGGCTATGACGGCCGTGGCTGAAAGCCTGCACTAGCCACATCCTGACTCAGCCGGATACCGAGCCGGTTGTGTCGAGTCTTTACGCACGTTTTACGAATCCCACCGGCTGTGTCAACCCCCCCCCCCCGACCACAGGCCCGGGATTACAATACCGTACACTGCACCGCCACATTCCGGTTATGCGAATTTCCCGCCACGGGTTTTTGCGGATGGGCACGTGGCCAATCATTGCAAGAGGATATATGTATTAGACACTATGCTATATACAGCCGGGCTTGATCGATTCACAGTAGTGTTAGATAGAAGGCAAGATGAGAAGAAACAAACAAAAAAAAAAAAAAGAGATGCGCTGAATGACAAAACCGAGCATGCAAAATGAACTCATTAGGTCGTAGAATAGGACATCGCGGTAGATATAGATGGGTATACATATACTCCGTAGACCAAATTATAAAATACCAAATTTACACTGGGCTGGCCGTCGACGATCCGTTCCGCTCGAGTTCCCGAACTGGAGATCCAGTCGCACTGCCGCGTCCGGGCCAGATGACATCGGCTGGGATCACCGGGATAGTTGGGCTTGCATCGGAAAGCGCGGTAAAACTACCCCGGTTCGACGAGGAATGCGGTTGTTGAGCAAACGGGGGTGGGCTGGCACTGCTGCTGCGGAGACTGCCATTGCTTCCTCCCCAGGCTCCCCGGCGGAGTCTCATCAACGCGCTGAGTGACATCTCGTCATCCAGATTGCCCAGATCGACCAGTTGTGCCAATCCGGGACTCGACATGGACGTGTTCGAGTGGCCCGGGGCATGTGTCGCTGTCAATGAAATAACAGAATTGCGCGTGCTTCGCTCACTCCGCTCAGTGATGGGGGTCAAACTGGGTTCCCGGAATTTACCCCGGCTGCTGAAACTCCGCGATATACCTTCCACCCCACGTGGACCAAAGTATCCACCATTGGTGAGCTCCAACTCGCTATTCCCGTGGGAATGTGCATAAAAGCCAAACTCTTGACCGTAGAACCCATCGTCGTCGTTCTCCAATGCTTCTGCATTGGCCGCCGCAATGATGGGATCATCGTAAAGGGCGTCGCAGTCATCGTAGTCAAAATCTTCAAGAACTTCTTCTGAGCCGAATGGCTCGATGGCCTGGCTCAAGCGACTATTATCTGAAATCAGTCCCGGGTGCGACTCTGCTGTTTGCGCTGTCTGGGCTGCGCTCTCTCGGTCCACAGATCGATCACTCATGCTATCTGTTCGTTCAAACCGATCATTACCAGTCGCTGCTTTGGTCAGAGCATTGTGCAATGCCTCAAGGTTGTGCTCGGAGAGTACTCCGCCATGGACCTTAGCAGACCCGGCATCCCGTGCTCGTTCGGAAAGAGAACCAAAAGTCTTGAGCCCTGCTCGATAATTGCTGGCCATGCTAGGTGCATGTCCCAGTGCCCCTGTGTGATCTTCCAGGTTTCCAGTAAATTCTTCTTCTTCAGATGAAGAATCATCGAGTCGTGTTACCTGTTGTTCCTCGCTGGTTTCAGGGGCCGCTTTCTTCTTCCGGTCATATAGGTGACTTGTCTCGTCATCAAAGATCGATTCATCGAACTTCTCACCCTCATTACCAACATCTGCATCGAGATCACCAAATTCTCCATCGTCAAAGTATAGATCGTCATCGTCCTCCAACACTTGTGATGTGCCAGGGTTCATTCCAAGGGGCATCGGGGTTGGTTCAGTCAAAGGCGCTCCTGCGTTCACCTGCTGCTGTGGTATATCTATATCATTGTTCCCTGGTGTAGTGTTTTCGTAGAGAGACGGAGAGTGGGAAGGATTCTGCAGCAATTCACCAGGGACAGGAGCTCCCTGCACGGGAAGAGTAGGCTGGCTCGGGACAGCAGGACTAGCCGGGCTGCCAATAATCGGAGACAGCCCGGGAGAAAGCCACGACTTGTTCATCATCATAGTTCCAGACCCAGAAACAAGTTCATCTTCATCAGCATCCGTATTGACACCAGGGATCTTTTCTTCGAGACCATCCATGTCATCCAATAGATCTTCATCGAAACCATCATCGCTATATTCCTCGTCGTCAGTTCCATATTTGGCCCTGCGCTCTGCTTCTTTCTCCTTGTGTTTCTCTTCCAAAAGCTTTTCCTGGACCGAAGATTCCATGCCAGTCATGTCAAAACTGAACCTTGACGCATTGCTCTTCAAGTGCCGTGGTAGCCCCGATGGCTGCTGCGGCATTTCAACCACAGTATCCTCTTCTTCACGAACCGGCGGAAGTTCGCCCTTCTTAACGGATTCGGGTGCAGGTTCGGAATCTAGCAAAGCTTGATCCTGAGGTGGTGGTGATGGTGGTGGTGGTGGTTGTTGTTGTTGTTGTTGTTGTGACGGTGGTGCTGCTGGTAATTGCGGTGGCTGCTGAGGCTGTTGCCGTTGCTTTTTTTGTTGTTGTTCAGCTTGTTGCCCCTCATCACGTTCAGGAATATTTGACGGCAAATTCCTTGCAAATACAGGGAGTGAGTGTTCATTGTCCTGATGAGCTGGGTTCATCAACAAGGGAGACTGCAAGTATCCTTTGTTTTCAACCTGCAGTGCATTTTTTTCTTCCTCAAAATGCTCCTTGAATGCAGGAGGATGCTCATTGTGTCTGTTCTTCTGCTCGCTCGTCTGGTTCGACGGTTCGGGTGCATGTCCATTCTGGGGCGGATCATTTGCACCAGCCGCATCCTGCGCAAGGATCGGCGCAGTAGATATATTCCGACGCGGCCGTGGTGCAGAAAAATCATGTACAATATTCCCGCGAATTCTGGGGTCATAGTCATCCGGGATCGCAGGAACGAGATTCGGGGCGCCAATCTTCACGTCATCGGTCCGGGAACTAGCCATTCGAGAAGACCGCGAAGACCGTCTCCGGGCCAAAAGTGACATGGGATTCAAGAGATGAAGCATCGCCTTCCCCGACTTATGATGATGCTCCGATGACCCATCCCGATCTGCATGCCGACGACTATTTGACCTGTCCAACTTGCTCTCTTTATGTGAAAGTATTGGCTTTTCCGCGGGGGAAGCATCTGGCGAAGCCTTAATCTGAGCATTGGACCGCGACGAACCCGACACAGCTGTCCCCGGCGCTGAAGTAGGCGGTTGTTTCTGGCCATCGCTCGACGGCGTATTGCCTTTCCCAAACGAAAGCCGAAATGGCGAATTCTGCTTCGACGAGGACGAATCACTTTCACCAAATTCCGCACGCGGGCCAGGACACGATAGTTGCGAGTTGCTCGAATGCACAGTAAGCACTGACGCTGCTCTCTCTCGCTCTTCGGGACTCGAACGAGGACGGGTTTGTTTCTCAAACGACGACGACGGCACAGTAAGATTGGTCGCTGATGAAGACGGCACCCTGGAACTACCTGATGGAGCGACCACATTCAACCTATCTGCCTGTACCTGACTCTGCTCCCAATGATTATTCTCCTCCGAAGTCCGTTGGGCCGTTTGCGACCCGGATGCGTCAGATTCGCCAACGCCCATCGATAAATCCGGCGTGTTCGGTATAACCGGAAGCTGAGGAGGGTCCTCGTTCACAATGTTCTTCGAGGAGGGAGAGGCGGGCTGTTGCTGCTGCGGTTGTTGCTGCTGCGGCACCGGCGACGCACTCGACCGGCGATGGTCCCGTCGCCAGTAGGAGAAAACGGTAGAGGGGGGCATAGTCGCGGATTAATTGTGCGCGCGAGGACACCTTCAAGGTAGAATGAGTCCGTCGTCGCTAATGTCTATTTGTTTATGAGTGAAAAGCTTGCATGACGTCCTGTGTTCTTTTTTTCTGCTGTCAACCCGATGGTTGGTTCTGCCGTGGGGCTCTCGCTGGATGGTACCAGGTCTCGGAGAAAATGAGATACCAAGGGAATAATTAACCAATGAGGACCAAAATCGCAGTCACTTGTTTGAAAGCTCGGAAACGATGGGGTGATAGTGGAAATTGATTGTACGGAGGAGTCAAACTAGGACGGGGGGAAATAGCTGAGCGAAGAGAGGAGAGCTAACGACGACCGCCACTGGAATGTTCTTTCCTAATCAGGCGCCGCAAGCGAACCATCCAAAACGCGTAGCCGTCGCAGAACCAGAAAATTGTCTTATTTGGACCAATTGTTAGGGGTATTATGTTTTCTTTGCTGCCCGATGTCACTTAGGGTTGGTTTTCAATCTGTCAAGTCAGAACAGAAATCTTAGTATGAATTATGCATGACATTGTGTCGTTATATATCTCATCTAAACAAAAACAACTTTTTTACAATGCAAGATGAATTATAAATTCCTGTCCAAAAAATATCACGAACAATAGAGCCCAATGCCCTAATATGCTATGCTAGACAAACATGCTCAATGCTCAGACAACATGCATTATCACATTACAACATTTACTCCGAACCAATGCTCAAAGACAACAAAAAAGATACAGAAGTCCTACATAACGCTCTGCCGCCAGCGATCAATCACCTCGCGCTGTGGCAAGTCAGTCGTCAACGCCCCAGTCGTCGCATGATGCGACGCACCAGATCCCATGCAGCTGCGGTAAGCCATGTTGGGATGCGCCATCCCGTTTCCATACGCATGCTGCATCGGGTACCCGACATGATGCGGATGTCCATAGTTGGGTGGCATTTGCTGCAGGGACATGCGAGAACCGGCATAGTTGTGCTGTGCATATGGTGGAACAGTATGATGACTGGTGGATGACTGTCGTTGAGCAGCAGCCGGACGCAGGAGGGAAATACTTCCCATGCTTCTTCTGTTCTGGGAAATGTTCGCATAACGACCAGATTGCGGCTTCTTTGTATCCTGCTGTCGTAGGCGAGCCCGTATTTGTGCCAAAGTTTCTTCTCCGGATGCTTCCCCGTCTTCTTTTTCGCCCTCTTTAAAGTGGTTGATTTCTGCAAAGACCTCGCTTGCAAAATCACTGTTTCCAGCCGTGCTATTCCGGTTCTTCACCCTTAGACGCTTGAGGCGCTGGGCCAGGGTTTCTTCCTCGTCACCACTGTCGGGACCAGCATGGTTGAGGGTATCGGAAAGGTAAACCGTGCTAGCTTGCTGTGACAGGTCCGGTGATTGATCAACCGGTTGCTCACCTCGTAATCGGGCTCGACGCCTACTAAGAGGTTCGTCTTCTTCTAGCTGTTTCTTTTCTAACAGACCCAGCGGCCGCGGTTCGACGGGTATGTATGGCTTCTCAGGATAGAGCATTCCAAGAGGCACGTCTTCATCATCGTGATCGTTTCCACCATTGTGAGTATCGTGATGGTCCAAGGCGATGGTAGCAGGCCTTTGTCGTCGGTGCTCACTCTGTACCTGGGCAACTGCATCAAGCTGAAGTAAAGTTGAACGCAATCCCGTACGGTCTGCGGCCGGGCGGTTTCGGTGCTTGAGCTCATGCTTCCGCACTTCCAATTCTGCCATCAAGGTATTTGGAGCACCCATGTAGTCACGGATATCCTCCTCGCTGTGATCTAACCCAGCGCTATCAGGTTCTTGTTTATGGGCGGCATCGTTTTGTAAAGCCGTATTCTCATGCGCCTCTGCCACTTCGACTTCTGTTGGTTGGGACAAGTGGCCTTGAGACAAATGACCTGTAGAAGTGTTGAGGCGGTCATCGGGGCTGCGAGATCTCTTATGGAATCGGAACAAGCTACGAGAACTGCGTTTTTTCTTCTGTTCTTCCAGGTTTTGAGACGGCATTCTCCGATGCAATGTTTTAGGAACTCGAGGACTCGGGTCTGCTTGAATGGGTGCTGTAACTGGAGCATGTACAGAATCGTCAAGCATCCGGTCCAGAGCAGCGACGGGTGATGATTGCGTTGTGTCTGTTCCGCGCGGTGTAGCGAAGCGGTCAGAGAGTCCTGGTGTGGATCGTCTTTGACCCAGAAAAACAGAGCTCAGACGATGAGTGCGTCGTGTTTCCCGTTGGGGGACCGGCTTGTCAGACAAGCGTGGAGGTAGTTTGAGCGTCGCAGGAACCGGTGCCGGGTAGTAGACCATACTTTCTGCCCGGTACGGCTTGGACCGTTTCGCCATAGGGGGTCTTGCCAAAGGAGCTTGGCGCTCGATACCTTGGCCCTTGCCCTGGGGAACATAATGCACCCCGTCGAAATCCGAAAACAAAATTCTGGCTTGTTGATATGTATCGCCGGAGGCAGCGCTAGATGGACGTTCGATATCGTAATGCGCGGGATAGTACTGGTTGTCGTACTGAATAGCAGCTGGCGGTTGTAGAATCACTGGAATGCCCTGTGTTGGATCATGAAACGGCTGTCTCTCATATCCATCCTCAGTCAGCAGCGCCAATTGAGAAGATGGCATACGAGTAGCAGAACGAACGGAGCCACGGGGTGATTGAAGATTAATGGCCGAGTTGGCGACCGAGGCAGTCGAGCTGCGCCGCTTCTGTTCCAAATCCATCTTGCGAATCTCACTAGCAATATCCGACGATCCAGCACTCATTTGTTCTGCACTCCTTTCCAACCGCTCGACGTTTCCCACATAAGCACCTTGTAACGACTGAAGATCTGGAGTCGGATGGCTGAGCGGCACGGGTTTATCACTAACGGGGGATCGCAGAGGTGGTTCATCAGGAGAAACGTTACACGGCGTTGATCTAGGCTGAATCTGGCTTTCATTCGGGCTTGCGGCGGCAATGGTGGTCGCCGTATCAATGGGCGGAAGACCCCGGTGGGAACTATTGGATTTTGGCTCGATAGTAGGTTCCTCATAGTCATCGTCCTCTTCAACCATGTCGTAGCTCGCGGAACTTATTGAGCGAATCATCGAAACCAGATCCCCGACGCTAATATCATCCGCTGCTCTGGCTGGTTCAAGGTGATGGCCAGCTCCGAGACTATCTGCATCAGACGGCAATTGCTGAAATCCATGACGTTGTTGCGACAGCACCGGCGAAGAACTGCGTGAGGCATCGGAATCGGAGGCATTCGAAGCTACTTCAGGATCATCCTGTAATACAGCATTGTAAGCCATCTTGGAGGAGTATGCTGATGGATGATTTCCAGGTTGTGACGTTGACTGCTGTTGTCCATTCAAGCCAGACTGGGGGCCAAGACAGATTAGATAGTCCTCTGAAACCAAGCCGCGCGCAGGAGAAAAGAGGGGAGGGCCAAGGGACCTGTAAAGGATCCCGCAAGGAAAATAAATCTCACTGAATCCAAAGGAATGAAGGGGAAATATCAAGGAAAGAAGGCAAACAGAAGAATAAAACAGGAGGAAAAAAGCAAGAAACAAGAAGTGTTGGAGAGACATCCGGAGTAATCCCGTATTGTAATTGTGACAGCTATATTTGGACTGGATCTAGTCGATTTTAGTCCAGTATATTATTAGTTACATCCTCACTATATCAACATATTCTGGAGTATAGCTAAAGCAGTCCACATTAAAATATTCGCGGGGGTTGAGTTCACGCACTTGCGATTGTAGACCCTCTTAATGCCAGTCCTGTACTTGTACTCCTGCTGCTGAGAGATTCTGTATCGACCATACCAAAAATACCAACGCTCGATCTAGTGGGGACGTGCACTAAACCAAAATTGGGATGGTGTATCCTTGTAGTTTAACCGGAGAATGACAATGCATGGACTAAATAGTAGAGTGTAACCATTAGGGAGTTTTAATGTCCATCCGGGCTGCAGAGCATCGCATAGTGCCAAAGGCCCGGAAGAAGGAAGTCTCGGTTCCCAACGGAATTTGACCACCTTTGCATATCACCATTCGACTCGAGTATTGTGGCAGAGAATTCTTCTGTAAAGGCCTCTCGGAGCGTCAGTTTTTACAAGACTTTCGTTCGTTCGGTAGTCCTCCGCAATTGATCTCGCCCGGTCCCGCTGAATGAAATATTTTAGGTCTAGGGACCATAGGATCAAAAGGCTGCGTTGTCATATGCGGCAATTCGAGCAAAGCGCATCCGTTTTTCCAGGCTAAATTAGCAGGGATTGATTGATTATGGTTAGAATAATGTCGTATTGAATGCAGTGATTGATTTATTAGAGAATCTAGACTACTTTAATTCGGAAAGAATAAGCCAAATTCGCTTGGCTTTCTTTGTACTGGACTTAGTGAGGCTGGAGACGTTGTTTGTCGTCGCCAAGAACCATATCAGGAAAGCACACGGTTTCACGTGACACTGCCGAATCTGGTACGCGCTGGCAAAGACAACTCGCGTCCTACCCATATAGCAGAATCCCAACAAGATAAGCAAGATGTCCTATTATGACGTGGATTCTATTCTAACAGATGCTCAGGCAAGCAATCTCTGAATTCTGAACCGGTATATCATGAGCTAACCTCTTCTAGAAACTGCCCTGCACATTTGAGCTCGAAGTCCCGGGGCTTGGCATACTCGAGGGCAATCCGGGCGAAGATGTATGCTGCAGAAAATGATCATCCACACATTCTCGATTACAGAACTGACATGACGTCTGTCAGATCAAAGCGGGAACACGAATTGACCTTCCATTATGGCTAGGGGAAATGCTTTCCATCGGGTATGTGACACCACCTTGTGTCGTTTCCGTCTAACTCGTATGCCAGAGCACGGCTGGGAACGTCTCGATTGGTCAGCCTTGATCTGCCACCTGCATTATCGGAGCGAGTGATAAATGCGCTGAAGGCTGACCCTCGGACCGTTGATTTGCGGGCTTTGGCGCCGCATTTTTACAACTTGAGTGAGCGGATCCTCGAACTGTTTGAGGAAGAGGAGATGGTGGATGTATTGAGTAATGTACGTTTCTATTGATATTTAGTTTTTACTTTTCCCCTCCCATTTTCATTTTAATATGACAATGCTAACTGAGAACAGACATTCCGAAAGCGGGCTGCAGAGATTGCTGATCATGCACATAATCCTCGAGGGGCCATGGGGGACGGTGTCGAATTCTTACGTGGTCTTGATGAAACTGAACGCCAACGTATGTCAAATGCATCCGCGTTGCACACCTTCGTTGTTCACTGACATACCGTACACGCATAGTGTTCCGCATTGCCCACGACAGCGCCAAGCAGATGCGCATTTGGTCTGGAGAGTCAAAAAAGCCAAAGACTTGAGGCTATGAGATTTACATGATGAATTGATGAGCGGGAGCGGTGCTTCTTCATTGGCGTATATTGGTTGCGGGTTATTATCGTTAAGGATTACATTTGTTTACAGTGAACTTGGAAATGGTATGCATCGGAGATGCCGTCAACTGTACAGCGTATCGCCATGCGTGGCACCGATATTGAGACTAGGAGGCTTTTTTTTCTCAATGCTTTTGCATGATCTGATCCCGGTTCCAGTACAAGGATAGACTCTGCTAGGCGAGTTTATGCAAATAATAGATCAACTGGATCTTAGAATTGCAACCCAATTGCAGTGCGGAGGCTTTCCTGTGGCCCGAATGGGTCTAAAATTTCCAAGTCATGATGAAACAGTGGACCCTGTGTGGGCTAATAGGGTTGCGAGGGGTTTCCCGGACCGTTCGATATCTCCATATCACCCACCACAGAGTGCTCGAATGTATATTTGTGCTTTTATAACCGCGGCAGAGAATAGTAGGGATAAGTATACATAATGGTGCTATATTAACGACAATACACCAACCGGAAACCCGAACCCTCACCCACTGAACCGTGGAAGCGCCAGAGCCCAGTTCCATGAACAGTCAGTACCCAACCAATGGATCCGGTGGATACACACTGTCTCATTCTGAACTGTTGCAATCGACCCTGATTATTCTACTGTGTATTCCGGAGTACATGTTCTAATACTATATCACCCGATTGGACGTTGCGGCGATCGCCTATCTATGCCCGACTGCAGGTACATAGACCGGATTATAGAGCTCATTGTGTACGGTAACGCATCAACAAGTACTTGTATAGAACCGTTGGATCATTCACTACATCGGAGTAGAAAGTTGACCCAATACCACGTCGCGTGGCAACTAACAAGTCGTGGGGAGCATTCCGTGGATCACGGGGTCTGTTCTCGACTGTTTCTCTCCCCGATGGATCGACTCCGTTGTCCTCCAATCCACATTCCCACCGTCTTTTCTTCCTTCAGTGTGTCTTTTCCTTCCTTCTCTCTCCTCTTTTTCTCCCCTCACTCAATGTGTGTGTCTCTCCTCATCCCCTCCTGGAATTTATCCACTTATCATCATCATCGCCGGAACAATTGACCACCATCGTGGCTCCCCCTCACGTTGTGCAGCTGCAATATTCATCACTGGCATTCGTTCCTGTCGACCTCACTTACATGCTGCATCCTCCTTACGTCCAACTCACATCTTGTCAAGCAGGTAACTACCAAGTGATGTGCTGCTCCTAATTTAGGTCCCCTTGGCGGCCACTATGGACAGAAAACAGAGACACTGCTCCGTCTCGGGGTCTTCCTGCTTAGCCGATCATTCGCGATACCCATTGCATCACGCTCGTTGTCGCAGCGAATCGCTGAAGAACCTTCCTAACGGTGCGTTCCAAATACTCTTTTTCTTCTTCTTCTTCTTCTTCTTCTTCTCTTTCTCTCTCTCTCTCTCTCTCTCTCTCTCTCTCTCGCGATTTTATGGAATTGGCGCGTCCTTAAACCAAACGTGTAGCTGACATTCCGTTTGCATAGACACCCCGGAATCCCCTCTTCAAGCATCCCTTGTTCGTGTCAAGGGTCAAGATCTCACCATGCAAACTCCTCCCCCGAAGAAGTCAGGTACGCTCGCAACCAATTCGACTATATATCCTCCCACGCGTGACGAAATTGACAATCGTTCAGAGATGGTATGGGCCAACGACCAATCGCCCACCAAGTCGCCCACGAAAAAGACACCAGGGAGACCCGGAACACCAGGAACACCAGGGACGCCTCGCAGAGCTGGTATGTTGTTACACTGTCAGTTGTGGCGGTAAAATACTGATGACGCTTGTTGCGTAGGAACCCCGGAAGCCGGCAGCGCGCTCGTGAACCCTTCCTCCGTTCTCCTCCAAGATCTGTTAAAAGAACAACGTGCCTGTCGAGGTTCACGGGCAGCGACAGAAGAAATGGATGCTCAGGTGCCACGAACCCCGGATCGCCCTTCCGCCCGGTCGCGATCGCAGTCCCAATCCCAATCTCAGGACGATACGAGCGATAAGCAGAAGAGGGTCAATTCGGCTTTGTCAGCGGGTCTAAGACAGCCACGGGAAATGGGTGTCAGGGAAATGGATCAGGTTGGTTGTCCCCCTATTAACCTGGATGATGTCCAGACTGACCATTATTCCCGCAGTACGTGTCCAAGATGAACAAACAGAACTTTGACCTGAAATTGGAAATTTTCCACCGCACCCAGCAAGTTTCAGCTTTGGAAAAGAGGTTGGAACGCATGGAGGAACTGGAAGAAGAGGTGAAGCGGATACGTGCATTGGAAGATGAGCTACAAGAGCTGCGCCATGCAGAGGAGGACAACCAGCGGCTACGCGAGTCGAACGAGCAATTGCGGCAAGAGCTTGACAAGCGAGACCAGGCAGTTACAGAGGCAGTTGATCTCATCTGTCAGCTAGAGACGAAAGTGGCTGAAATGGAGGCAGCTAACCCATCGAGACCGTCCACGGCTCCCAGCGAGGGGCCAGATGCTGCAACGCCGAAACAGAGTGCCTTTATTGACATTCCGGGGAGAGCGACGTCGAAACGAGGTACGAAGCGTGATCAGCACCGCAACGCGTCCCCCGAACGTCCTCACCTTCAGAGCGCACCGTCCTTTCTCCGCGACGAAAACCGAACACCCGCTTTGCGCGGTCTATACCTTCCCAGTGGAAACCAGTCACAGTCAGCTATGAGTGTGATTACGAAGAGTGAGAGCTTGAACTCCATGAATGAGAACGCAGAGCCTGCTTCCCCAAGACTGAGCGCCCTGAGTGAATGCAGTGACCTGATTCCCGAAGAAGTTTCCGTCCTACAAGAGGAAGCCGATCAACCTGAGAATGCGAGTCGAGGTGAGGAATCAGAGGCGGGTAGTTCTGACACGTTTAGACGGAAGTTCCAGATTCGCTCACAGGAAAGGAAACGTGCACACATCGATCAATGGATACGACCCGTGCCGGGTGTGTACTCGAATCAGAATGGCTCTCCTAGGCAGAAGAAGCGATCCAATGACTCGATGGACCCCCGCCAGAGGGTACGGATGGATGGTTTGTTCGGAGGCTCAAGGCTTCCACCTACTCCGGATACAATGAGTACCGCACCGCGTAACAACCGGTCGAATGGTAGTATCCAGGCAGGCAAAGGCCGGAAGCAGCAGCTTGGCCGGCCACGTTCCTTTGATGAATTGACATCACGCCGAAGCTCGGACAATAGTGCGCGGACTGCTAGCATGGGGACTAATATGAGTGACACTTCAACTCGTGAGATGCAGGGCATTGAAAGACATGAAACACCTACGATAACTCCATTGAATTCCATCTCAGCAAAGCATCGTCGCCACGCGTCTTGCCAGGAATCTACTACTTCATGGGATGGCACAGAACACCACGGTGAGAACGATCGCAAGAGCAAGCGGCATACAGTAAACCTCCCGTCTTCCTCTCCACAGTTGACCCCACAGGATTGGGTTGAGGCAGCCAACTCGATTCCTGAAGAAAAGGCAGGCTATCGCAAGCCCAGCAAATACCACCAGAACAGTGTGTCGATGGGTGCTAGGCATCCAGGCAAAGCAAGTCTCGATGTACGACGGCATAGCATGGATTCCGCAATCCGTCTGTCTACAACGGAGCCCAGTTTAGATCCTCATTCTCTTGACTTTGCGCCTCATCCTGCAGTGCGACCACCAGCGCCTGTACCAGAACCTACACGACGGCGAATCAGTTTCCGGCCACCGTTCTTTAGCCGCTTTGGAAACTCCCGTCGTCTGCAACAATCCGCTACCCAGGACTCTAGGAGTAGCGAGGAGCACGCACCAGCTCCTGTTGTACCGAAGGCCCGTAATTCGGGGATGAAATCAACACCCAAGCTTCTTGAATATCGGCCGGCTTCCAGCCGCGCAGAACTAGGCCCTCCTGTTCCGACATACGCTGACCCTGGCCAGCGGGCTCTTGTCCACTCTTCTACAGAATCAAACATGCTCTCCAACGGCACTCGGCCTATCACCTCCAATAGCAAGGAGCACAAGCGCCGCAGCTCCCTTTCAATCATTGGCTGGATGAAGGGAGCCACGGGCAAGAAGTCAGAACCTAATTCTCCAATCACACCCACACAGTCCAACAATGCGGTGAGAAGCAGGAGATCATCGTTACGAATGACTCCTGACATACCTGACACTGCCAAGGATATGGCAGCAAACACTAGCACCCAGGCTTTCGCCGGCAGTCCCAATCCCGACGAAGCGGGACGCCGATTGAGATACATCGAACGGCGCAGTCATCGAGGATCGTTGAGGTGAACAGTCTCAGTCAAACCAGATGATAAGCCTAACATGCTTAATGTTTTTTTTTTCTTATTTATTCACTAACTACCCACCATGTCCTTACATCTACACACTTACATTCTGTACTATTCACGCCTTGCGATATGATACCCCTACATATGTGTTATTTTCCACGAACTACGATAACGATGGCAAGGACGAACATGATTATGTACCATTTTACCATTTACAACTACCCATGCTTAGGTTGTTGATCCTGCCCAGCAACCCCCATCACTCTTTTATAGGCGAGCCCACAAGGCCGGATTTACTGTGCCCTGCAGGTACGGGGACGTCGACATCGGAGTTTTTATGTTTTATGTTTTTACGGAGTATGTATGATGTTTATCTTTTCTTATTTATTCTCGGATGGAGTGGTTCCTTGTTGCTCTAAAATTAGTTACAGGCGTTATGCATCTATGGTTATCAAAATTAGCGTACGGTTTAATGAACCCAAGGAGGGTTTCGATCCTCGGTGGCTTACTCCAATTCCTAGTCTCTGCTTGATCCGTGGGTAGAATTTCAATGAATTTAGATATACCAGTATCTATGATTCAGTCTAATGTACAAATTGCCGTGTTCAAATTGATAGCCACGCCTGTTCCGTTCCGTCCCAGTTTAGTTGAACCAAAGCCAATACCGTGCCGTACTCCGTAAGATCCATGTATGTATGTTCAGTTGCTTTTTTGTTGCTTTTGATGTTAAGATATTCACCCATTGTGTGCGCTGTGATTATTCCGTATCTCCAGTACCATGGCGGTGTGGTGTCTATTCTATTGTTGAGCCGCATTTGGTATGTATTATGTTGCGTTTTTCTTGCAAGTACCCTGGAAGAAAGATAAAAGAAAGAAAGGTACGCTGCGTTTTCCGAAAACGGCCTGAGATTGTCGATGGCACATTCCGATTGCAGGAGCCAGCAGTGCGCATGCGGCAAGGGGCAGAAGTACAAGAGACAAGTCTTCTCGAGGACTTCCTCCGTCTTAACTTGTTTCCCTGTCTTCCACCTTTTGTCGTCCGGCCACCATGGCGAGAATCAATACCAATTCGTCCCTGCCTCACCAAGCCTCTTCCCCTTTGGATTCATATTCAGAATCCGTTGACCAGGAATAGTATCGTCTGTGAGAGCTGACTCGAATGTCCCCGAGATAGTCCTCTTCCCTAATACCTTGAACGAGTCATATCTCTCTCCCTCCCCATTGGCCGCTGCCCACTCCGGCGAGGACTTCGGACTCGTTCCGTCGCCAAGATCGCACCAGCGAGTAACGACGATGGCATGTCGGAAGTGTATGCTCTTCGGGTTTTCGCGGTCTTCAGTGAGTTTGATCTCGACGAGGTATTCAGAGGGACAGTCGGGACAGCGACGCATGGGACGACATTTCCCGCATAGTGTCGTGATAGCGTTGGGGTTGTAGGTACGGCCGTGAGACATGTCTTTGGCTCTGTGCTCGACACCTTGCAGGCCGGCTGTGGCGCGGGGTTTGGGAATATGGGTTAGCGCGCATTTGCAGGTATTCATGAGTTCGCCGTCGCGCCAGTGCGCGCATGCCGAGAAAAACGGCCAATAATCGTCGCGGGAGTAGAGGAGGAGGCGCTGCGAGGATGGAGGTAGGTCCGGGGGTGCAAAGGTCGAGCTTACGACTCGCATTAGCAAGCGGCCTTTGCTGACGAGGTAGCGGGAGTGGTGGGACCAGCCGTCGCGTTGCCAGCGGCGGGAGAGAGATTCGACGGTGATGCCGTATCTGGGGGAGAAGCGGTAGGCGCGCAGTGCGAGCTGGACGAAGGCGAAGTATAGATTGCGGCCGTGGGTGATTCGGTGACGGGGTGCGGGCAGCGCTGTGTTGCGCGCATTCGGGCACTCGAAGAGCGGATTGAGGACATTTGCGGGCTGGAGTTTCTCGCGACCTTCTTGCGTTCGACGATGGAATTTCGCACAGGGGAAGCAGAGCAGATGGTGCGGTAGGAAGCGGTCCTGTGAGACGAGGAACTCAGCCCGATACTCGCGGTTCTCGGGGTAGCCCAGTTCGATCCAGGGACCTGGACCGAGTCGATTGAACAAGGTTTTGCTGGCAAAGGCTAAGCTGGCTCTGCCGGCGGGATCGAGGTTCTCGGCCACCATGCCCCAGAGCGTCATTGATAGACTGGCTATCAATGGCTCGCCTGGTCGTTGAGGGTCATATTCCCAGTCCTCTGCATCTTGTTCGTGGTTCCCCGTGCCATGGATTCCGAGTGAGTGTAGGATCGTGGTGTAGTCGCGGTTCTCTCCCAATTGCGAGTCGATTTGACCAGTTGCTGCTCGGTATTTCTCCTGATGAGCCTGCAACGGAGCGATTTTAGGGACCGGGGGGATATCATCGTCGAGCTTCTGTGCCAGGGCAGTTGAGCGAAGGTCCGGAGTGGATGCGTTAGCCTTGCGGAGGACTCGGCGAGACCTCTTGGGCCGGAGAGCATTGGCAAAGAAGGCCCGGAAGCCCTGCCTTTCGCCGGGACTTTCAACGGACATAGTCAATACGTATAATGAAGAATTATTAAAGAACGAAAAACAGCATCCGAAGAGAAAAGATGAAGTCGCAAAGAAATTGAAACAGGGAAAAGGAAAGGATGGAGTCGATGATCACTCAATACGGGTAAGATTACGTGTGATACCACTGTTACAGAGCCGCGGTTCTCCGGTGCCAGAGAAGTATACAAACCACTACATCATGATGACTGCAAAGGACATCAGAATAGCTAATTCATTCATTAACTAGTCAAGTCGTCTCATTCAAGCACATTAAAACACGCTTAGAAGTCAATCGCGCCAAAATATACAGTGCTTGTCGTGCGCTTACGAGAAGCGCTTCTCAACGGCCTTCCAGTTGACGATGTCCCAGATGGCCTTGAAGTACTCGGCCTTGCGGTTCTGGTATTGGAGGCTATTACATGTTAGCGTACTGTCCATAATAGCCATCCTGCCATGGTAGACTTACTAGTAGGCGTGCTCCCAGGCATCAATACCGAGGAGGGGCTGGAACTGGCCAACGACAGGGTCCTGGTTCTGTTGTGTGTTAGCCATTTGAGCTTATTCTTATATTTCGTACTTCTCTTCTTCGGAGTCTTACAGCGTAGGTGCGGACGCTAATCTGCCCGGTCTGCTTGTCCTTGACGAGCCAAGCCCAGCCACTACCCTGGATACCAGCAAGAGCAGTGTTAATCTGTGTCTGGAGCTTGTCGAGACCACCGAAAGTGTTGTCGATGGCGGAAGCGAGAGCACCCGACGGGGGCTCCCCACCACCAGCGCTCTTGGGGGCCAGGTTCTCCCAGAAGAGAGTGTGGTTCAGGTGACCACCACCGTTGAAGTTGATGGCAGGCTTGAGAGCAATCTGAGCGGAAATGTCGCCCTTGTGCTGAGCCTCCTGGAGCTGCTCAACGGCGGCGTTGTAGTTGTTGACGTAGGTGTTGTGGTGAGCCTTGTGGTGAAGCTCCATGATCTGACCAGAGATGGCAGGCTCCAGAGCACCATAGTCGTCTGCATTGAGTAGACATGTTAGACTGTTGCGTAAACAGGATTGCTATGCTATCACGCCAATAGAGGGGCAAATTGAAAAATCCAGTGGGCGCCGAGAACATGGATGATCCATCCCACACAAATTATGGCGGGGAATCACTCCTGCTATGTCCAACGGTCCAGGATCAAGGCAGAACGCAATCACAGAATAAGCCAATACTTACACGATAGGTCAGGCAGAGTAGCCTTGCCCCGGGCAAAAGTCAAGCCCGCAACGCCAGCTCTGGGAGTAGCCGAAGCTCCAGAACGGAGGGCAGCGCGGGTAGAGGTACGGAAAAGAGAAGCAGCCATTATGAATAGTATATGGGGTATCTTTTTTGAGTATATGAGAAGATGTGTGTAAGAGAGAGAGAGAGAGAGAGAGAGAGAGAGAGCAATTGAGAAAAAAAGTAAAGAGGGAAAGGAAGAACGGAAATAAAAAGCGAGCAGAGAGCGACAAGAAAGTAACCGGACGAAAACGTCATTGTTGCTCGGGGCTCGGGCTCTTGATTTCTCCGCCTTCCGATAGACCGTTGGTCGATATTGACGACGCGGTTACTAACACCATGCCAAGAAACCTCCACGACTGTACTCTGTATGTTTATCTTGATGCTGCGCTGGAGGTAGCGCTATACCGAAGCATCTGCTGGTCATGGACTCCCCCTCAAATTCGTCTTTCGGCGGCCAGAAACGCAAGATCGCCGACATGAGCTCCGACGAAGACGATGCGCGCCCTGCGACGAGCTTTCGCGGCTTCAAGAAAGCTTCATCTCGATCCGAATCACCTCCGCCATCTGGCTTAGGAGCCCGTCGAAATCCCATGATGCAGGCAGCCACCCCCGCTCCGAGAGGCGGAAATGCCACCGGGGGGTTAAAAGGCGCCAACTCGTTCGCGGCGCGCATGATGGCTAAGATGGGATATAAAGAAGGTCAAGGTCTAGGATCTGGTGGCCAAGGTATTGTCAATCCAATCGAGGCGCAGGCTCGCCCACAGGGTATCGGTTTGGGTGCGGTCCGGGAGAAGACGAAACAAGCTCGAGAGGAGGAGAAACGGGCCGCCGCCTTACGGGGAGAAGAAGTGGAAGAAGATAGCTCGGATGAGGAACGGAAGAGACGACAGAAGAAGAAGGAAGCGCGCAAACGAGCAGGGGAGCGCAGTCAGACAGGTACCCCGGTTCCTCGTGTTGCAAAACCCAAGTTCCGCACGGCTCGAGAGATCGAAGAGGACATGGACGGTCTGGAGGTTCCGAATGTGCTCAAATCCTTGATTGATGCAACTGGGAAGGAGCAGAAAGTCTTGACCTCGACAGCCGGGTTAATGGCCCAGCAGGAGTTTGTGAGCTCAGGCGAAGGAGAGGCTGCGAAGATTGCACGACGGGCCCGGCACGATTTGGAAGCTTTTGCCGATGAGTGGAAAGGCTTGACTGAACGAAAAAAGTATATTGAGATGGAGGAGGCACAATTAGTGGATCAGTTGGACACAAGCCAGCAAAAGATCGACCAATTCACAGAGCTGGTTACAGCCGTTGGGCAGCTAGAGATCTTCCAGGATGAGAGCATTGCAGGAAAATTCGAGGAAGTCACCAGCAAACTTGAGGCACTGCAAGTCAAATACAACGACCACATCGACGAATATCGTCTTTCAGAGACGGCAGTAGCTGCGATCCATCCCCTCTTCCGCCAGGCGATGGAAGAGTGGGAACCTCTGCAAGACCCAACATTCCTACTGTCATATCTACGTCGTCTCCAGCCCTTGTTGTCTCGCAATGGCGAAGACGAACACAGAACCCGGTCATCAACATCACCTTACGAAACCATGATCTACACCTTATGGCTACCCCGTGTGCGCTCCGCACTTCTCAACGACTGGGATGTATTCGACCCGGGCCCGGCTACGACGCTGGTCGTCTCATGGAAAGAGGCTCTCCCATCATTTGTATATGCTAACCTTCTCGATCAACAAATCGTCCCGAAACTAAGCGGCGGCCTGAAGCAATGGAAGCCGCGGAGCAGCAGACGACATCTATCCTCAGAGCACAACTCCCGTTTCCCCTGGTGGCTCTTCACATGGCTTCAATACCTCGACGAAAAACACACAAACCCCAAACAACCAACAGGGCTCATGTCTGACGCGAAGCGCAAATTCCGCGTGGTTCTGGATACCTGGGACCTTCGCAAAGGCGTCGTCAGCGGCATAGAGCTATGGAAAGCTGCCCTAGGGTCTGAATTCGACGTCTGTCTACGCAACCATCTCCTCCCGCGTCTGGGTCGCCATCTCCGCGAAGACTTCGAAGTCAATCCGCAAGACCAGGACCTAACGCCACTGGAAGACATCTTCAAATGGAAGGACTGGTTTGCGCCCAATGTACTGGGCATTCTGCTCGTTGCGGAATTCTTCCCCAAATGGCACTGCATTCTCTACATCTGGCTCACCAACGACCCCAACTACGAAGAAGTCGGCGAGTGGTTCTCCTGGTGGCGGTCTCAGGTCCCCCACGAAATCAACGAACTCGCCATCGTCGACGACGAATGGAAGAAGGGTCTACAAACCATGGACCTCGCATCTCGTCTCGGCGATCGCGCCGCTACAGAACTCTCGCCACCAACAAAACAACCATCCACCGCCTCAGCGCCTCAACCCCAAGCCAAACCTACACAACCACCAGCAGCAGAAACCCGCAAGCCCCGCGTAGTCGAGAAAGTCGCCTTCAAGGATATCCTCGAAAATTGGAGCGCCGAGCAAGGCCTCCTTATTATTCCGCTCCGCGAGGCGCATCCGCAAAACGGGCAGCCGTTGTTCCGGATTACAGCCAGTGCCACTGGGCGTGGTGGTGTGGTTGCGTTTATTCAAGGGGATGTGGTATGGATGCAGAATAAGAAGGCGAGGGAGATTTGGGAGCCGGTTGGGTTGGACGAGGGGTTGGTTGAGAAGGCAGAGGGGAGGTGATTGTCTCTTGGTAGTAATTGCATATGGAATGGAATGGAATGGGTATATTTGCATGTATATGGATACTTGGATAGACATCAAACTGAGCGGCCTTTTGCATTTGCTAAATGAGGCCAACTGTGCTCCAAACCCACCCGTTCTAAAAGTAACAGACTCTTCGTGCGCTCTACATGTTGCCGTTGGCCATAGCAGGTCTAGACCATTCACCTGCTCAAAGATATCTATTCACCTGTCCCGTCTCTTTATATTTATCTTCCTATCAGATCCTCCCTTTCCTCCAGCCTCCCTCATTACACGGAGAAAAGCGAGATTCTTGCTCACGCTTGCTCACAGGAGTACCTCAAATGGATAACTGGCAGAGTGACGAAGACCAGTGAGATGCTTGCCTAGAACATACACCAAAAGCGCGACACTATTTACCCAAGGGGCAGTATTAGAATACCCCATGTGGGTTCAAGAACACTGAGGCAAGTTTTTATATACGGGACTGTTTTCTGACAGAATGTCGAAGGGCACACGCTGGGCATGTAGCAATGTCAAAAGAAACTTGCATTGTGTCGTTTGGTTCCCAGAGGTGACACGATGGTATCCATATCCATTAGTCGGCTATGATGAAAGTGACTGCCAATCTCTAATGGACATAACAACAGTGTCTACATCCACATCATTCCCAGTCGCAGGTTACAAAAACGGTATGACTCTGTGCACTACATGCCACACTCTCTTCGATGACATGCTAAACCCAGGCTGAATCTTCATACCCGCAGACCTCGCCTACTCTATCAAGTACAGAACGAAGACCGAAAAGCGTGCCTCCAAGGCCAGTGAGAAACCCGAGACCGCAACGTGCCGGACGGCTTCGAATTTTAACCCGGCAGAGAAGGACTGGCACACAGCCCAATTGCCACTATGCCTACATTTACCAGGTATGCAATGAGCCCAGAGCAGTGGGTTCTTCAGCGCTGGTCACTGGCAACAATGGGTGGCATGGGCACCCTCGCATGGGGATCCGCGGCGCATAGCGTGGGGATTCTACAAAGAGATGTACTGGCATCTCAGGGCGTACCTCTAATTAAGAGACGAGAAAAGTAATGAATGAGAGTATTGTTTTATGCAATTGCATTTAACGTCATGTGATGCAGATACATATGTGTACTATATACATACATTTGCTTGTACATGCCGCAATGCCAATCAATCAACTCAAGTCATACTTGGTACATACATATACATGTTCTGCGTAATTCACTGCAAAGACAGAAATAGACGTAGGAGAAAGGAAAGGAGCAGAGTAATCATGAATCATGGGATATACACTATGTGCAAAAAATGGATATCAACTCGCTCAAATACGGAAATGCGCCGTGAAACGCCAGATGCGACTTTTTGGTATCTTTCTGGTCTCGACCTCTGCAAGAGGGAGTTGTAAATGGAAAGTAGATGAGAATAGAAGAGAGTAGAGAAGGACTTGCGACACAGGCACCAGGCTTGTGGTAATGGGGGGGGGGGGGGGGGGGGGGGGGGGGTTTCAATGGTGTCGTCGGAAGATGCAATCGAAAAATCCGCTGATGCGGTGTCGGCGCTTCGACTTAGGGGCGGGAGGACACGATTCTGAGGTTTGTCCATCAAGACCCCTGGAGGTTGTTGGTTCGGGTTGCGGCGCGCGTTGGCTGGGTTTGCGACGAGGTTTCTCGGATGTGGGTTCAGAGTTGGCAAACTTGACCGTACTCTCAGAGTTTCCGTTCTGGACATGCCCATTGCCGTTCACAAGGCTTTCAGATGGAATTGCCTCTAGGCCAGTAGCCCCGTCGCGAGAGAGGTCATTGGGGGGTAAGAAGCTGTGTCGTTGAGGTCGCTTGCTCCCTGAGCTCCGTCGGTTGGATCGTTCAATGAATGCGGCGCCCGTGGAGTTGGAGCGTTTCGCCAATCTGGCAGACGCCAACGACTTGAGGCGCTCTGATGACAATGGGACATTGGACATGGACACGCGGTGTTTCCGTGGCGGGTTTTCCATTGGACCTTCCTTGTCGACCGAAAAGTAATCAGGGGCGTGCTTAATGGTGGTTGGTGAAGCATGTCTGGACGCAGCAGGCGAGGAGATCTTCGAGTTCAAAACCAAGGCAGAATCGTTGTAGCTAAAGTTGTGCGACCAACCCTCTCGAAAAGCGACCCAGATACTGGTGATGATTATCAGGAGGCGCAGATCATCATCCACGGCGATCATATTGCGATCCAGTGGAGTGTCGTCAGAACCATCGCTAATCATGGACATGGCGGACGTGGGGAGACTACTGGGAGCAGCGGTGGGCATCGAATATTGGTCAAAGACCTCGAGGTTGTTGCGAGTCATGCTAGCGAGCACTGGATGGCGGCGAGTGTTGGGGTTGATGACGCTGAAGGTGAATCGCTTGGATTCGGGCTGGACTGGCGAACCCGGGGGACCGGACACGCGACGGTTCTTCGATCCGCGCGGAACCCACCGTAGCGTTTGGACACCCTGGGCCGTGCGGGCAACGAACTCATAGGCACCGCTGGGGAGCGGAGTTGCTTCCCACGCAGGACCATGGCTGAAGCAAATTTCCGCTTTCCCTTTGGACAAGTCCTCTTCGTTGAGCAGCTGGCAAATGGTTGCAACCACCTGTTGTTCATCGTCATCGCTGTCGTCGCCCTGCGACGTGCTCTCTCTTGGATCCGCCTTATACAGGTCACTGGTCACGATGATGAGGTCATTGGGACCAAGACCATTTTTGCCGCGAAAGATCGTGGGGAACTTGCGTGCGAGTCGGGGTAGGAAAACGGTCGAGGGGAGGACATCGAGGACAGGAAGCGGACGGGGGGTGTGAGACACCTGCTGGAGCTGCAACAGGAGCTTGGGACGGATTTTGAAGCATCGATGATGGGCATGGCTGGCCGGGTGAGCCAATTGGTAGGAGGTTTTTGGTCGTAGTGACTTTCTGACGGATTGCGAACGGCCGACACGAGATGCGCGGAAGCCAGTGTCGACGACAGAATGCTCCCCGTCGCTGGACAAGACGGATTCGACAGGGCTCCGTGTCATGTCGCGCAGGGTCGCACCCTGCGTTGCCTGTGGCTCCATGCCCTTGTATTTATTGTAGATGGTCCCTAAGCTCGGTAAGGAGGACAGAGCAGTCAATGGCGAGGAGGCTCTGGTGGGGGGATTGGAGAGTTGCAAAGAGGGTTGGGGGCCGACGAGATCGCTCTCGTGGGCAGCGGCGGCGTCAGCGGTCAATCCAAGATTAAACAGCATTCCTGAGAACCTGACGACCGCAGGGGAGGGGATATCACAGGCGCATCGATAGACCAGTTGGTGGTTGGTTGGTTGTATTTCGTGGATGGTCCTCACCGGAGCCAGGTCGCGGTGACAGCCGAGGTAGAGACGAGGAAAGGAATGACAGAGTATAAAGAGAATAGAGACGAAGAGAGCGACTCCTGAGATAGTGGAGGAGAGGGGAAGATCAGGTCTCTGACTGACTGAGATGCAAGGAATACGCAGATTGCAGGACGGCAAAAAGAAAAAGAAAAAAGAACGACAGAGGAGTAACAGAGATGATATATGGACACCGGCCCCGTCACACTGTACAGAGTACGAAAAGAAAAGGGCGGTATCCGAGGAACCGTCAGCAGTGATTCTCCATAGACTATGTACTCCGTGGAGGATTATTGATAATGAATGGAAAGTTCGATGCTAAATCTTCATCGCATTTTCACACATGGAAGCCGATCCGTGGAAACGCAGACCGACTGGAGATCGGCAATGCTAGTTTTATGTCCGACACTATTTAATTCACCCTCACCGTATTGACTTATGTTCTTCCTGTTTTGACTTGATTTCCTTGGGATTTCTGTATATCACTAAATGATCAAATGTTGAACAATTGTCTGATTAAAACCTGTTTCTTTTACAGTTCAATGATGATACAATGGACACCTGAGTAAGCAACAGGCACCATCATATTCTCTCTCAGCCCCGTGGGTCACCTGAACTTGGCCCCGGTCGCCGGGAGGTCCGAAAACGCCGGCGGAGGGTTCCGGTGCCGTGGCGGGCTTGCTATGCTCCGACTGCCGAGCACTAGGAGCCCATATTATTCACGCTGCACGAGGATACAAGTACATAGTATAGAGCAGAGGAACAGAGATCGCCGGCTTATAATTACGGAGTACAAGTACGCATCCGTGCTCGGCCTGACAGGTCCGCGTCCGGAGACACGGAGTCCAGAGACGATGCGCAAAGTGTATCAGCTGAAATTGCATCGGTACTGAGTTTTACCAAGTGCACTAGTACTCTGGATAGACTGATTCATAACTGAGTAATGACCCGTATAGAGCTGTATCCTCCGCCATTGGGCAGTCGGGATCCTCGCGGTGTTCCGTAGGGCTGAGTCTGACCAGGGATCTGTTGTTCATCAATCGATACGAATACGATGCCAGCAGTACATCTTACTTGTACAGTAGTATGCACGTAGACATCCCTTCGTACTTCGCACAGCTATCCTACGTTGTTTCATTACCCCGTACATATGATGAAATGCCACTTTGTATCGCTAATGAAACGTTCGCCACGCCTTGGCATCGCCGCCATGCTGATTAACGCTGATCCAGTTATGCCGATTATGCATTTATGCAGCTATGCATCCAATGCCGAGAAATCCGACCACTTGGCATACCTACCCCATCCAGACATCACATGATGGAGAATACTTGCGCTGGCACAGTCGGGAGCGCTGATTCATTGCCTCACCACTCTAACTTATGATCATGTCGTCTGTGAAGCAGGTCGACCGGCCTTCTCTGCTCAATCCCCTTCGGCCGCTCTGGAGTCTGACGGCCGCGTTTGTCCTGTGGAAATCGCTCCTTTTTCTCGTCGTCACCGCTTGTCCTGGTCCCGGCTATGATACGTCCACCTCTCTGTTGCCCTATTTGAATCCGCCCCCAACGCGTCCCGCCGCGGATGCCGGCGTCGGCTCCACGCTTTTCCTCAAGTTCGTTCGCTGGGACCCCATTTACTTTGTTCACATTGTCCAGCATGGCTACGTCTATGAGCAGGAATGGGCATTTGGCTATGGCTTTACCGGAATCTGGAGATTTGTGGCTTCTTGTATGTCTCATCTTTTATGTAAAAGGTCCAATCGCTAAGCTGAGGTTTAGTTCTCAATCCTTCCGCGGAAGTCGGCAATGTCGCCCAGGTAGCCTGGGTGGGCGTCGGGCTCGCCCACTTGGCCCATTATTTTTCCGTCCTAGCCCTCTATAAACTTTCGGCCAACGTTTTTGGTCGCGAGACCCCGATGCAGAGGCTCGTCTGCTTCCTGTCAGCGGCTCTGCATATCATCGCCCCGGCCGGGGCGTTTCTGTCTGCGCCCTACCCGGAGCCTCTCTTCTCGTTCCTTAACATCTTTGGCCTGTATCTTTACTCGTCATCGTTCCTGGATGATGGCGCGGGGAGGAAATTACCTCGGGATGCCAAGCTGCTTGGTGCCGCCGTATCCTTCGCAGTCGCGACCACCGTCCGTAGCAATGGCATCCTAAGTGGGTTCTTGTTTGCCTATGATGCGATTTGGCAACTTCGGAGGGTACTCCTCCACGGCTTGTCTTGGGATGTAGTTGTGCGTCTGGGTGTCATTGTTGTGGGTGGCTGTGTTGTGGCATTGGGGATGGTCCTGCCCCAGTGGGTTGCCTATACGACATACTGTACGACCAGTAGCAGGCCATGGTGTCACTGGACGTTACCCAGTATATACGGCTGGGTGCAGGAACAATATTGGTAAATGCCCCTCCATGGCTTGTTAGCGGGGAAACAGCGCATTGATTCGTATCGATAGGAATGTGGGATTTCTCCGGTACTGGACCGTATCTAACATCCCTCTTTTTCTACTCGCTGCGCCTATGCTTGTACTGCTTTGCTATGCCTCCCTGTGGGCATTGAAGATGCCTTGGGCCGTTGTCAAGGGACGGCCAACGACCGTACTTGATCGAACAATGTCTCCCGAGGCCACCGATTCATTACTGATCCGCCTTGCAGTTCCCCAGGGCCTCCTTGCAGTGATGGCTTTTACAAGCTACCATGTCCAGATTATCAACCGTATCTCTTCCGGCTATCCGCTGTGGTATTGGTACCTAGTATGCCTGGTCGTGGATCACGTGGGAGAATCGCCGCCCACCGCCAGGTCTAGTCGCCTATTTTCCATGGTGTTGCAGGCTATGGTGATTTATGGGCTTATACAAGCTGTTCTTTACGGTTCTTTTCTTCCTCCAGCTTAGTAATGGCTGGAAATAGGTTGAGGCTCTACATACTAATGCCATGTCATTATTTCCTTCTTTGTACAATTGTTGATTGTGTCGCGTGGACATCTGCCTGGGGAGAAAGAAACCCAAAGAAAGACACCTGTCAGTATGGATTAATAAACATTAGAATCAATTCCAATGAACTTCTACCATCAATACAATCCCTGTCCCAACTCCTCACAGCTTGAGTATACTCCGTACTTCAAAACGTGGTTCCGCCCACTGCCTGACGCTGCCGCCGTTACGGTGAAATTATGTCATCAGCCATCTGAACCACGACGCCCGAGTTCACATCAGACAACTGCGTGTCCCTGCAGAGAGCGGATTAAAGAGCCATCAGAAAGAGTCGTGGCTCATGTTCAACAATTATTGACGCGAAATACTGACCAGCGACTACACGACTATCCTGTGCTTGAAATCGTTGTTCTTCAAAAAGCTCTTATCGGCTGGCTGAGCTATCCGGAATCCAACCAAAAAAACACTCCAGATTTGCCCATGCACAGCCTGGCCTCATATCTAATCGGGATATTTCCTATCACTTGATCCTCTTCCATGCTTGCTGTAAGTGGATTCCTCGACTGCAGTGCTGGCCCGATGTTGAACAGGCCTGGTTGTTGCAGTTCGCTGACATCTTCACCACCGCAGTGCCCTCCTCCAGAGAACCCTCCACGACATACCCCCTCCCTCTTGCTACAATTCCCTAACCCCATCCTCCCTCGACCCTACAAGTCATGGCCAATTCAGGCCCCAAGACACTACCGACCGCCGAGAACTTCCACAACATGCCACGAGCCACCTCCGTTGAGCAACCGGCGGTGTTAAACGGCAAAGGCGAACCCAAAGCGCGAGTCCGTCCCCGTACCTACCCTTACTTCAGATACCTCCCATACACAACCGAAGATGAGCCTGCGCGGGAACGCAACCTCCGTGAGATCCTGGACCATCTCTACGTGGCGGTGGAGGCGGGGGATTTCAGTCCCGGCGCTGTCCACTGGACTCGGGAGCTGAGAGCATGGTTGTCGCTGAAGTTTGATCCAGCTCGGACGGAGAGGATTAATCTGGTGAAATTGTATTATGAGCTTTCGTTGGCGCCGGGGATTGATCCCAATGTTGCGGAGCGGTTTGCTAGCATGTTCATGTTTTTGACGAAGTGAGTGTTGGAACGCATAGTATTTGGTGTGGCAGGGTGCTAATGATGGATACAGACGGAAGCACTACCTGAAACCAGTCAAGGATCTGGTTTTAGATTGGAAGCCATTATATAAGGAATTGAAGGCTTTCGTCCTGCCCACCGAATCGGGACTGGTCCACTCGACCAATCTGAAGCGGAACGTCAAAACCCTGACGAAGCTCTGTGCGTTTGTCCAGCTTTATATCGACCCGTGCGAGGTACCGGCCATGTTAGATGAATTCCTGCCTCATTACACAACATCGTTCTCCGAAGGTGCTTTCGTGGTGGTGGGGTTGATCAATTTAATGCTTCCCACCTCTCCGCCCCCGGCCGACAGGGAAGATCTACTGCCACACCACTACCTGCCGACATATTTCCATCTTTGGTCGCTGGTAGGACGGTCGAGGACCTTTGATACAACTTTCTTGGACTTCTTCTCTCGGTTGGCTCGGGATTGTCTGCCTGCGGATCACATCCCGCTCTCTGAATACGGTCTTTTCAACAAGGAGCAGTCGTCGTTGATCTTCACGGCTATCCTGAGATTGCTGGAAATCCCAGTCGGACAGTCGACCTCTCCATACAGTGCTCTTGTGGACATCTCCTCGGGACTAGGTATCATGCTTGACCGTGACTCCCGGAAGCATCCCGTTGCGCATCATATTGCCCGCTGGGTGGTCATGTCCCTCTCGCCAGCCTGTCTCGAATCAGAGGAGTCGATCCTGTCTCAACTCGAGGGCCTTGTCCAGGCAGTGGAGACTTTCTTCCACCCCTCGAACTCTGGTGGCTGGTCCAAGACCCTGTCCCAGTTGGTGTACTATCTCGCAGACTTCTTTGTCATGCGTTGGAACCGGGAGCAGAGTGGAGAGATGGAAATGCCACCTGAGCGTAGGCTCAATGAGCCATTGAAACGCCGTTTCGTGCTTGCCTTGCGCGATGTTATCTTCATGGGTATCTACTCCAAGAGTGGCACGGCAGTGAGCTACTCGCTCTCTACGTTGCAGAGCTTGGCCTACCTGGAGCCGCATCTCATCCTGCCAGGTGCCATCCAGCGGATTTATCCATCTTTACAGGGTCTCGTGGAGGTGCACCGTACAGCATCCTCGCTTCGGGCCCTCCAGGTTCTGTCGCGGATCATCACTCGCACCAAGGGATACCGCTGCCACATGACAACGCTCCTGGGCCTTGCGTTGCCTGGTGTTGATGCGAACGATCTCGAAAAGTCTTTGCATGCTCTGACCTTCATCCAGACAGCTTGTTACAGTATCCCCCTGGCCGATCTGACCCGAGGCAGAGAAGATGTCAGCTGTAACATGCTGGCGATGCAATGGATTTCTGGGGAGATGGAGCGCATGGAAGAACAAGGCGTAGAGGTCCAATTGAACTACGACACAGAACTGGACGACGAGACGGAGGAGCTGATTCTCCGCTCTTCGACCTGCGGCTTTGGAGATTTTATCGTGTCTTTCTTAGGCCGTGTCTTTACGCTCTTGGAGAATCTTCCCGATGTGTCCCGAGTGCGAAACGGCTCTCCTGAAGAAAACATCGTGAACACCCTCCCGGCGACCTTTATGCCGCTGTTGTCGTCCCTCGAGCCCGAGTACTATGACATTGCTTTGACGAAAATTATTGATTTTGCAGCAAATCACGTCATTTACCAAGCGCGAGATGCAATGGCTTTCATCTGTAACGCTGCTTGCAAAGTCAACCCGCAGAAGGCCCTCAAGCGCTTCATCCCCCTGTTGACCCAATCCATACGAAGCGAGATTGATGATAATGGTGCGGGTTCGACCAGGACGACAGGAGCTGATGTCCTCCCTCGTGACCGCGGCTTGGTCTGGAACATCAGCATGCTCAGCATGTGTATCGTCCACGTCGGAGATGCTGTTCTGCCGCATAAGAAGGAGCTGTTTGACATTGCCGTTTACATGCAGCAAAAGTGTCGCGGTATCCCAACCGTCCATATCTCGAACTTCATCCATCATCTTCTCCTCAACCTTACTGGTACATATACCATCGATTACGGTCTCTACGAGCCAAGCGTCGTTGCTCAAGGCGTAAGCCCTGACCTCTGGAGCCATAAGCAGGATCCCAACAACATGACTGTCAAATGGCATATCCCGAGACGTGAAGAGATTGAGTTTGCTGTTGAGCTCTTCCAAAACCAAGCAGAGACGGCTCTCAAGCAACTTACGGCGCTGACGGACGAGACTTCTAGCATCAAGCGCGATGGCACCGGAAAGGACTGGTCGGATGAAGTCACCCGAAACCTTGTGTTGCTACGTCTTATCCTATCTGGTATTTCGGTGCTGTTCGACCCTAAGGCGGCATCGACGACGAAGCAAGCTGCAACGAATGGATCTGCGATTTCGGACGGTGACGTTGATATGGGAGACGCTCAAGATGTGTCGTTGGCCAATGGCGCTGGCGATGAAGACACCGACACTGCTCTGGATAGCTCTGATGATACTACTGTTAGGGAGGCCTTCACCTATCCCACCGGCTATCCGTTGCAGGAGGATGATCCCTTGTACACCAAGATCCATGACCTTCGGGAACGCGCCGGCTGGATCATGCACGACGTGCACCGGTTCCTGGCGGATAAGCAGGAGGACGATGTCCCCAGTTTTGGAGCACTGTACTCGGCTTACCGTTCTTGGTTCGTTGACGTTGGAATTGAGAGGTCTGCCCACGTTTTGGACAGGGTCACCCGTCTTTTGGCGGCGGACATTTATCCCTATAAGATGAGTGGTATTCGTAAAGACTACCCGCGTCCGTTGCTTGCGCGGAGATCATATGTATACCACTTGCAACGTCTGCGGCACAACGCTGCCCCCAGACCGCGATCGCGCTTGGATGAAATTCTGCTTTTGGATATCGCGGAGTCTTGTGTTTCCTTGTACACGGAGACTCGCCGTAACGCTCAAAGTGCTGGCGAGTCGGCGCTCAAGGCCGTCTTCGGCTCACGACTGCTTGTTATCCCGCCTTTGATTGAAGCTCTGCAGAAGGCTGTCAAGGAGAATGACCATGCACGGATCAAAGGTGCATTGTTCTCCCTGCTCCTTAGCAGCGTTGCAAAGACTGCTGGGCGGCATTGGAAGTTTGCGCCTACTCTGATCCGGACCTTTATCGATGCGAGCGCGGTCGACAAACCATCTGTACAACGAATCTGCTCGAGCGCCTTGTTCCAGATCATGGATTACGGCCGTGCCATGGAGCGGATGGCTGTCTTGAACCAGGACATTGTTGAAGCGATTGCTCCAAAGGGAGATGTTAGCGAGGACATCAATAAGTTGCGCAAGAACATCAACGGCAAGCGTGTGGCGATCGAGAAGAAGAAGGCAGACTTGTCGGAAGAGCTGGTCAACCTGGCACGCGTGTCTCACTGGAAGATTGCTAGCCGGGCGGCTACTATCGTCATTACTATGGGTCTTCGATTCGACTACATTGCCAGTGACAACTTTGTAGAGCTGGTTACGCAAGGTTCGATCGACGATCATCCGGGCCTGCGCGGTATGTACTCGCAGGCGCTCATTGCGTTGTTCACGATGATCGACGTCCGCGCTATCTGCAGCCACGACTACCAGAACTACATCTTCGGTCACCAGAACTTCCCCTCCAAGATCCAGGTCGCCACCAAACGTGACGAAAAGAACTGGACCGAGGAGTATCTGGCTAGTTTCGCCAAGCCAGAGGCGGAATACTACATTGACCACGATTTCCCTGGATGGCTCGTGTGGTCGGACAGCATGCCCGCGTACAAGTCGAATGTTGCGCGCGATATTGAATACGACGAGACTGAATGGAAGGTCCGGACGTATATGGGCAAGCTCTTCGACCGGGCGTGGTTCTCCAAGTTCTTCATGTACTTGAAGCAGGAGCCGCGGGATCCTTCGGCGGATAAGTTCCGGATGCCTTGTGCCATGATGCTGCTCTATGCGTTTGAACTGATGATCCGGGATGGTCTTACCACTGCTACATTCGAGGATATCAAGGAGGAGATCGAGGCTGTGTTCGAGGATGGTAGCGATAAGCACCAGCACCGTGCTACTTCGGAGATCCTTGGTGCCCTGATTAGCTCCGTCACAGATGGCGGT
Organism: Aspergillus pseudoglaucus; assembly: GCA_039880875.1. Taxonomy (NCBI): domain Eukaryota; kingdom Fungi; phylum Ascomycota; class Eurotiomycetes; order Eurotiales; family Aspergillaceae; genus Aspergillus; species Aspergillus pseudoglaucus. The sequence continues at coordinate 52,308 of JBDODC010000037.1, read as the reverse complement.
GTCGACAAGCGGACACAAGTCTGGGAGTATGCATTCCCTATCGTGCGGAAGATCTTCAGCGAGGGCTTGACCCCTGAGAACTCTGGGTACTGGACGACGTTCCTGCATATGATATTGCAATGTCGGGATCCGCGCAGGGCGTGGCCGTTGGTTGACTGGCTGGCTAGCTTCCGGTTGGATCTGTCGACAAATGCTGCGTTCAAGGAGAGTTCCAAGATCAATATGCTGCACCAGTGCATCATTGATGCGGGATGGCACTTTCAGTTGGAAAAGCCGATTGTGGAGGACTTCCTTGCTCATCTGGATCATCCGTACAAGGGAGTTCGTGAGGCGATGGGACAAACATTGGCAACCGTGTACCGTACTAGGTATCATGAGTCGTATCCTAACGTTAAGCGTCTTCTTGAATCGCAGGAGAAGGAGTCGTCTGTTGGCACGTTCCCGTACCTGCCTGATGAAGACTTCAACAAGATGCTGCGCGGTATCTTCAGCCAGATTGAGCAGTGGCGGCACCAGAGAACGCCTGGGCAACAGACGCCATCATCCTACACGTCTGGTTGCAAGACCGTGCTTCTCTGGCTGGACTCGACCCTTTCATCTCATGAATGCACTCAGCTTGTTCCCTTCTTCCCTGATGTCTTTACAGGACAACTTCTGCACATGATGGACGTCAAGGAAGACCCCGAACTCCAGTCCCTGGCGTACCATGTCTTCCGCCACCTGCCCAACATCCCATACCCCGCCGAGAAGAATTCCGGCTTCATCAGCTCGCTCATCCAAATCGGACGAACATCACCATCATGGCACCAGCGGCTGCGCGTCATGATCAACATCCAGATCATCTACTTCCGCCGCCTCTTCCTCGTCTCCTCCGACGACCGCGATAGGCTCTTCGGATGCATCGCCGAAATGCTCCAAGACCCCCAGCACGAAGTCCGCGTCGGCGCATCAGCCACCCTATCCGGCATGGTCCGCTGCTCGCCCGTCTTCCTCCGGGACATCATGGTGTCTCGTCTCCTGGAGCGGTTCAGTAAGATTCTTGTCGACAACCCTGTTCCCAAGCGTCGCCGCTCCGGCCCAGCCGCCTCTGCTATCTCCTCGGGCGCGGGCACGCCTACCCCCGAACATACTAAGCTTGTGATTTCCCGCCATGGCGCGGTCCTGGGACTGGGTGCACTGATCCAGGCATTCCCGTATAACAGCCCGCCGCCGAGGTGGATGCCCGAGGCTCTGACTACGCTGAGTATCCGGGCTGCGAGTGACCCTGGTATTGTGGGATCGAGCGTGAAGGGTATTATCAGTGATTTCAAGAAGACGAGGCAGGATACGTGGCATATCGATGCGAAGGTAACCCTTTACCCCCTTCTTGTACTTGTTCAATATGTGCTAACTACGCCTAGGCATTCACACCGGATCAACTGGAAGACCTCTCCGGAGTCCTCTGGAAGAGTTACTTTGCTTAGACTGCTAACGCATCGAATTATATGTGCGAGTCTTTGGTCTTTCGCATTGATCCTAAGTATATGTTTGGGGCACATTGTTAGTGTATAATGTTCTTTAGTTGAGCATGTGGACTGGTTTGGATTCAATTGCATGATGGTCTGTTTATGGTGAGGCTTTTTGTAACACTTTATGCTGCACTGGAATTAATGTTGGTGAATCGAATTAAATCATAATTTTACTGCATTACTGCATTTGATTGATTTCGGGTTTGCGTAGTTTCATCGAAAGGAGAAAGTGTGGCTGAAACCCACGTGCCATCACGTGCCATCGCAGACGGCCACGCGGCGTTCCATTCTGACCAACCCCCGGCCTCAGCAATACTCGAATCTCAGGGAGTTGCTGGGCGAACTTATCCAACAACCGACATACGCATATTTATACCGTCGATCGATATTCTCATCCTATCACGCTATCGTTTATCCCGTCCTGTCCTGGTAGACACTGGAAACAGACGTCACCATGGCTCCCAGGGACACCTTCTTTCGCTCGGCGGATATGAGCTTGACGCAGCTCTATATCGCAAACGAGATTGGGAGAGAGGTTGTTAGTGCACTTGGTGAGCTTGGGCAGGTGCAGTTTCGTGATGTACGGCTTTCGATATTTGTTGGTGTGTGGACTGGGCTAACGGAACTAGCTGAACCCCGAGACCAATGCGTTCCAGCGCACGTTTACGAAGGAGATTCGGCGGTTGGATAATGTTGAAAGGCAATTGCGTATGTCCTTCTTTTGGGGTTGATGGGCGATGGCTTGCTAATGACGATTGTGAAGGTTACTTCCACACCCAGATGGAAAAGGCCGATATCACGATGCGCTCGTCCAACGAATTCTCCGACACCCTAGCTGCCCCTCTGGCCTCCGAGATTGACGAGCTCGCCGAACGAAGCGAGAGTCTCGAGCAGCGAATCGCTTCCCTAAACGATAGCTACGAAACGCTGAAGAAACGCGAGGTCGAGCTATCCGAATGGCGCTGGGTTCTCCGGGAAACTGGTGGATTTTTTGACCGCGCGCATACCCATACGGAGGATATTCGTCAGTCATTTGATAACGATGAGGCACCGTTGCTGCGGGATGTGGAACAGCAGCCACAGCGCGGTGTTAATGGCGATGCCGGACAGCAGCAGCAGAGCTTTTTGGAAATGAATATTGGGTTTGTGGCGGGTGTTATCCCGCGGGATCGGATTGGAGCGTTTGAGAGGATTTTGTGGCGGACGCTGCGTGGTAACCTTTATATGAATCAGTCGGAGATTCCGGAGCCGGTTGTTGACCCGACTACGAATGAGGAGACGAGGAAGAATGTGTTTGTGATCTTTGCGCATGGCAAGCATATTATTACGAAAATTCGTAAGATTTCGGAGTCGTTGGGGGCTTCATTGTATGGGGTTGACGAGAATAGTGAGTTGCGGAGAGATCAGATTCACGAGGTGAACACACGGTTGGGGGATGTCGGAAATGTGCTGCGGAACACGAGGAATACACTAGATGCAGAGTTGAGGCAGATTGCTCGGTCGTTGGCTGCTTGGATGATTATCGTCAAGAAGGAGAAGGCCGTTTATGACACGCTGAATCGGTTTTCGTACGACCAGGCGAGGAAGACACTTATTGCTGAGGCGTGGTGTCCTACCAATTCGCTAGGATTGATCAAGGCGACTTTGCAGGATGTCAATGATCGTGCTGGCCTTACTGTGCCGACGATTATCAACCAGATTCGGACGAACAAGACCCCGCCGACGTACATGCGGACGAACAAGTTTACCGAAGGTTTCCAGACGATTGTCAACGCATATGGTATTCCCAAGTACTCTGAAGTCAACCCTGCGTTGTACACTGTGGTTACCTTCCCGTTCATGTTTGCTGTCATGTTTGGTGATTTGGGTCACGGTTTGTTGATGACGCTTGCTGCAGCTGCCATGATTCTGTGGGAGCAGAAGTTGTTGAAAACCAAGCTCGATGAATTGTCCTACATGGCGTTCTATGGTCGTTACATCATGTTGATGATGGGTCTGTTCTCGATGTACACCGGTTTCCTCTACAACGATATCTTCTCCAAGGCGTTCACCTTCTTTCCCAGTCAGTGGCAGTGGCCTGATGACATCCAGCAGGGTCAGGCTGTCGAGGCAACCCTGAAGGATGGGTACCGGTTCCCGATCGGATTGGACTGGAACTGGCACGAGGCTGAGAACTCGTTGCTGTTCTCCAACAGTATGAAGATGAAGATGAGCATTGTGCTGGGTTGGGCGCACATGACCTACGCTCTTTTCTTGCAATACGTCAACGCTCGCCATTTCAAGTCCAAGGTTGATATTATTGGTAACTTCATTCCGGGATTCATCTTCTTCCAGTCAATCTTTGGTTACCTTGTCTTGACTATTGTTTACAAGTGGTCTGTTGACTGGGCGGCCAAGGGGCAGTCGCCTCCTGGTCTGCTGAATATGCTGATTTTCATGTTCCTGTCCCCCGGTACGGTCGAAGAGCCGCTGTACCCCGGTCAGTCCGGCGTACAAGTCACCCTGCTTCTGCTTGCTCTCGTCCAGGTACCTCTCATGCTCTTCTTCAAGCCCTTCTACCTCCGCCGTGAGAACGAACGCGCGCGTGCCCAGGGCTACCGAGGCCTCAGCGAACCCGCCCGCGTCAGCGCACTAGAAGACGACAACGGCCGTGACAGTATGGCTAGCGAAGGCGACGGTACCAACGAAGGCACTGCCATGATCGCGCAGGACCTCGACGCCGACGACGAAGAGCACGAAGAATTCGATTTCTCCGAAGTTATGATCCACCAAGTCATCCACACCATCGAATTTTGCCTCAACTGCATCTCCCACACTGCCTCCTACCTGCGTCTCTGGGCCTTGTCCTTGGCACATCAACAACTCTCCATCGTCCTATGGGACATGACCATCGGCGGCGCGTTCGAGCAGGAAGATCCCACGATGAGAATCATTATGATCGTGGTCACGTTCTTTATGTGGTTTACGCTGACGATTGCTATTCTGTGTGTTATGGAGGGAACCAGTGCGATGTTGCACTCGCTGCGTTTGCACTGGGTTGAAGCTATGAGTAAGCATTTCCATGGTGAGGGCATTCCGTTTGTGCCGTTTAGTTTTAAGACTTTGCTTGAAGAAGAGCCAGTTGACTGAGCTCTCCTTGCATTTTTTTTTGGACACTCTTTATACTTTTATTTTCTTAGGTAGATTGGAATTGATTTCTAAACAATTCTTCATACCGTAGTCCTCATGTTCTATTGCTCCAAGTAACAAGCAAAACAAACCAGAAACCTTAACCACCATACCACGCCTCAACCAAACAAATAATTCTTAACCTCACCACCATAAACAACATGACTCCCACCCGCACACTGATACCCCTCCTCAACCTTGAATCCATTCATACCCCGCCACACACTTCCCCATCTTCCTCAAAGCATTCTGAATCTTCTCCTCTTCCACGCGCAACAACGAGCATGTCATATTCCCTCGTTAGGGCCGGGTTACTTGCGGCGGCTGGGAGTTTGTAGTTTAGGTCCGTGAATTTGACGTCGCGGTGGGCTGCTTAGTGTTTTGCGACGGCTTTGAAGGCTTGCAGGGTGGTCCAAGTTGAGTCTTGGATGTTGGGGTCGCGGGGGGTGTCCGAGGAGTCGGTGTCTTCTTCTTCAGAGTCGTCGTTGGGGTCATCATCATCAAAAGAGTCGTTCTGCTGTTTCTCTTCGCAGGCGATTGCTGTATTATAGGAGTGGCTGTGTAGGTTTGTTCCTGCTTCTGCGTTTGCTCAGGTTCCTCTGTTGGATTGGGGGTCGAGAATGACGCGGAAGGGGGTGTCCGGTTAGCTGGAATTAGGGAGTGCAAATAGGAAAACAAGTCCTCTAACATTGGGTTCATTGATGGAGATTTGTTCCTGTTGTTGGTGTTAGTGGTGATGGTGTTGCTTCGACGACTCTGGTGCTCAAAAGTATCCCGCATACACTACATGACCAAGGAAGCGGAATGTTGCAGAGGTTGCTGCTCTGCAGAGGTAAAATTGATATTGTCGAGGCATCTGCCGAAGAGTTCCTTCGTCAGCGGCCGTTCTTTATTTGACCAGAGCAGAAGGTAAATTATATACTCACATCCTGCACTGGCAATTATATCTTTGCTCAGTTCTGACGCCGTCTCCTGTTTCAGAACAAGATGCCACCACTTCCAATATACTGACACTATCTGCCAGGGAGCCACTGGTGAGCTTTCAACATAGCCTGAGGACCAAGAGAGTTATCTACATATTCCAGTACACGTGAATCTCATCAAGGTTTTTTTTGAAGTGCCGTCACTGTACCGCTTCTGTCAAAGCTGGGAGACATTCAAGCTCGCCTGATGCCAAGACGGGAGTTGATCAGCAGGACTTCTAAAATGGCTGCCGAAGGTAGCGTCGGCACGAATACATCTTCGTAAGATTTTGAGATATTCGCATTCGCATTCGTAGTTCACAGATCTCTACGAATATTCGTACGAATATTGCCTCTTTGCCAAGACCAGTTTGTCACCCAATTAAAGAAAAGCGCATCACGTGCAGTCTGTTTGCCACACTCACGTCCAAATCTGACAAGTTTGTTTTAAGCCCGCATTTTTGATGACGGTGCTGGATCTCAGAATTTCTGGTATAGAATTGCAAGCTTCAAGTGATGATGCCTCTGGTAGCTCATCTGTCAAACTGCCACCACGCCCGCAACGGTCTCAGAGAATAGACTATCACCTCCTGAATGGCGGAAGCGATGAAGAGGACATTGAAGATCATATCAGAAAGAAGCCCCGGCTGGATCCACCACCAGGTCACTTAGAATCAATTGACCCAGAATACCCCGCCAGCCAGCTGCATCTCAGTCTACCTACTACTTTGGAGTCTGTTCCATGAGGGATTCTGGAAGCCTTCTGGAAGCCATACGGCCATACAAACCGCACATCAAATCCCGCATCAAGCTGCTGAATAAATGGCTTTGGAATCAGTTTCGAATCAGTCCTCTTCCGGGTGAGCAATGGCGACTCTGGCGGAGCCGACAGCTGCCTGAAGACCGAGAGATTCAATGCATTCACTGTGGCTGGAAAACCACCGATTCAGCAAGGGCAACTTCAACAATCAACATGAAGACGTACCTAGCCAAACACAACATTTTTGAGAAGTCTGATCTAAAGGACCCGGGGGAGGAGGGCTCCAGTGAGATGAAACAGCGTTCAATTGCTTCAATGTCCCAGACCCGAGCTGAGTGTGATACCAGAGCTCTGTTAGAACAGACCATACTTCGATAGGTTGTGACAGGTGATGTGGCATTTACACAATTGAGTCGCCTGCATTCTAATAGATATTTAAGGACTCACTGGGTGCTCCTCTCCCCATCTCTTCTCAAATGGTTGTCTGTCGTATTGACTTGGATTTTGGCCATTGCCAAATCCAGTTGATTGTCACGGGCTCGGAATGGAAAATAATAATGAATCGATGTTCCTATCTAAGCTATTGTAGCCATCGACAAGAATATCGAATCTGGAGGGAAAGAAGAAGAGGGATCTATCTACAGGACGGAAAGGGGTTTTATCTGTAGCTTGTGTGGCTGCGCTTGGTGCTTCCTTTGTTTGCCTGCATGGTAACGTTTGTCGATATCGGCCACCAGGGCGATTTTGAGGTTCCGAGCCGTCACATTGATCAATGAATTAGCACAGACATGCTTCACAATTGCACTTTCCTTAGATGTCTGGACAAGTAAGAATCATAAAGCTATTTTGAGAGTTATCAGCCACTGGGTGTCCACTGACTTTAGATATCAAGAATGAGTCCTAGAGTTCAGTGAGCTTGCAGGTTCCCATAGTGGAAAAAATATGGCAGAGACTCTGCAGAGGATGCTTGTTAAGCTTCAGATTGAGGAGAAGCTTCTCACAATCACAGCTGATAATGCTTCAAATAATGAAATGCTGGTGTCTGAGCTGTATTTTAACATGTCAGAAAAGCACAACTCAAAGGATTCCAATGTGCCCAAAAAGGACGTTTTCATTAGGCCTCGCCGAGACCCTAATGAGTGTCTAAAGGTCGGACCCTCCTCCCAACCCTCACCAAGCCTCGTGTGGGTGACCTTCGCAGACCCTCATCGACCCTCATTTTCATTAAAATTTCCACGCTTTACCCAATTTGGATGCATAAAAATGACGATTCATCTTAATACAGTACTGTTACTTACACGGTAACACCTGTTCTGGTACTTCTGATGATAGGTATCGTATGAACCTTATCGTGGCTCAAAACCCTGCCAACCGCAACGCCGGTATACTCTCCAATAACCGCCCATGGCTTCCAACGCCGGCCTTTAAGAAACGTTACTCTACTATGAGCAGCTTTGGTGCCCATGACGGCAATACAATGTTACTGATCGAGGATGCCCCTTGCAACACATTAATAGAGACAAGAATCACTCGCGACAGGTTGCGGCTAGCAGCAAAGTGGTATGCATCTAAGCCAAAAGCAAAGTCTCACCTCGGGCCAACATCAGGGCTTTGCTCAGCTATCTTGATACTCCCAAAGAGACAGGACTCAGAGATATTGCCTATACAACGAGTATTCGGCGAATGCACCATCATATCTGCATTGCCACCTCTGTTTCTAGCACTGTACAGCTGCAGTCTTTCCTGCAGGCTGCCGCTGATGATGTCGATGCACATGCAAAGCATGTTGCTACATCCACTAAAAAGGCTGTCATGTTTGCTTTCTCCGGCCAGGGCTGTCTCTATCACGGCGCTGCAGCACAACTGTTTGAAAGAGCACCTTGGTTCCGCGACCAAGTACTCCAACTCGATCGTATTTTTCGGCGCCTGGGTTTCCCAGCGATACTAGCCATCGTTGCCGGTGACGGAGCGAGTATCGGCTCCGCCAGATTTCCGCAGAGGGAATCTAGCGCAAGTAGCGAGACAAGCCATGGCGTTGTGGCCTTAAATGATAGCAGCACAAGTACAACCTCTACGACACCGACAGTCGAGAGTCCACTAGTCACTCAGCTTGCCCTGGTGGTTATCCAGGTTGCCTTGGTGCAGTATTGGGGGCTTCTTGGTATCAAGCCCAGCGTGGTCATTGGCCACAGCCTAGGATAATATGCTGCGTTGGTTGCAGCTGGCGTCTTGTCTGTGGCAGACGCTCTATTCTTGGTGGGTAAGCGAACTGAACTCATGTTGGCCGTCTGCGAGCGTGAAAGTCATGCTATGTTGTCAGTTCGCGGTGCCTCGGTTGATCGCATAGAAGAATTGTGCCAAGAGAGTGAGAAACAGTACCGTTTTGGAGTATCATGTCTGAACGGTTAACCGACATTTATAGGAAGTCTTGCAGCACTACACTGCCTGAGACTTCCTGTTGCATGGAATGAGTATTTGATCTCAAGGAGATTCTCGCTCGCCTGCTTCACCTCGACTCGTATCAATGGAACTACAAGAGCTACTGGATCCCATACGAGGGCTCGTAGACGCTAGACAAAACTCATGCTGGACAAAGCAGCAAAAACAACAGTTTAGCCGCAGTTTCGGCTTTCTTCGCCTCTTCTGTACAACAAATCATTTCTGAGGAATATGGCGAGTCTATAGGGCCTCCCTGCTTTAACAGACATTGCAGTAGGGATCCTCGGCAGTGAGACGACGCCAGGGTCCAAATATCATTACGCTTTTTGTCCGGGGCTGTCGCGAACTCCCTCTGTAAATATCCCAATGCCACATCTTTTCTAAAAGCCCATGATACAATCACAGGGCCCATCTTAATGAAGCTCGACATTTGGCCCAGCTTTCTCTCTCAATGCTTTCCGAGCAGTTACCACATCCCCAGTACGGATTGCCCAATGCAGGGCCCAGCTATCGCCGTGATCGGCATCATATCGATAGAGATAGGGTTCAACAGGCCGTACAATCTCCTGGTTGTTCGCACAAGAGCGTTGATGTCGCACCCATAGTGTAGAGCATCAGCGGTATAGAGAAACAATTCAATTGGTAATTTAGATAAAGACATGATGATACTGCATTGGTTGAACCACGACTTACGCGGACTCAGGAGTCTGTAGATCTACCGCATATATCATATGATTGCATCACTGACTGCGACAGATGTCTCTCAATTGAGCTTGAACAGATCTTGCCAGATAATAAAGATCTACGAACACTTGGAAGCTGTTTGCTGTAATTCATTTATTGGCAGTACTATTTAATACAGGTAGAATCGTTCACTTCGTTAGTGAAACCGCAGAACTCCATCCGAACAGTCCAGACACCGAGATGCGCAAAGGAAATGAGAAAACCATTTTGTGCGGGAAACAGGATTATTAGTATGCAATTAAATTTAACCATGGTGCTTCTTGTACATGTCGATGACCTTCTGGACCTCATCTTTCGAGCCCAGGTAGACACCGCTGCGGTCATGGATGTGCTCGGGCACGGCTTCGAGAAGACGTTCTGCCTTGGAGTTGACAGCCAGACCACCTGCGTTCTCGAACAACATGGCCATGGGAGCACACTCGTACAAGATACGGAGCTTGCCCTTGGTGCTCTTGGAGTCCGCTGGGTAGGCAAAGAGACCACCATAGAGAAGAGTACGGTAGGCGTCGGCGACCATGCTACCAATGTAACGAGCGCTGTATGGCTTCTTGCCCTCTCCAGGGAACTTGAGGGAATGGAAGTATTCGTTCACCCAAGGAGCCCAGTACATGCTGTTACCCTCGTTGACCGAGTAAATACTCTTCTTGGGAGGCATCTTCATGCTGGGGTGGGTCAGGATGAACTCTCCCAGGGAGTTTTCCATAGTGAAGCCGTTGACATCACCGTCACGCATGGTGATCACCAGCTGAGCAGATGCACCATACATCGTGAATCCGGCAGAGATCATCTCCGTCCCGGGACGAAGGATTTCTTTGGCGGTGACCTTCTTGTTCGGACCGAGGACCTCATCTGGCAGCTTATAGATACCGAAGATTGTGCCAACCGAAACGCCTGCGTCAAGGTTGGAAGAACCATCGATGGGGTCACAGACAACGGCGTAGCGGGCGTTGGGGTGTTCGTCGAAAATGATCTCTTGCTCCTCCTCCTCCGAGATGAGGATGCGGCACTTGCCGGAGCTTCTCATTGCAGAGACGAAGATATCATTTCCAATCACATCCAGCTTCTTCTGGTCATCACCGGTAGTGTTCGAGGACCCAGCCAGTCCAGTGAGGTTGATCAAGGAGGCACGACGGATGTAGTAGGCAATGGACTTGAAGGCGAACTGAAGGGCGTGGCAGAGCAGACTGTAGAAGGGCAACCGGGTTAGTTCTTTGGTATGACCCAATTCCAAATGGGAGAAGAGACGTACGTGAAGTCACCAGTGGCTTCTGGGGCCTTGACTTGCTGTTCGGTAAAGAATCTGGTGAGGGTGACGATGTCGGTGTTGATGTTCTCCTGGCCGACAGGAGGAGCGTCTCCGTTGTTCGCCATTGTAGGTGAAAAATAGGGATGAAGTGAGGACAAGTGGGAGAAAGAGGTTGATTGTGGTTGAGAAGGTAGGTAAGATGAAGAAGGGACTGGGAGGAGTCGGAGGGTTATATATGAAAGTGAATACCTCGGTTTGACGGATTTCGGAAGAAGATGAAGGGAGGAGAAAAGAGGGAAAGACGACCACGATTCCAGGTTAAGTATCCGTACCAGAGGTATGTGAGGACAACTAGGAGCTAGTACTCCGGATTACTGCACTCAGGGATGATATCAGAACTTGTAGCAACCGGGTCAAGGCAGAGACACGCTTAACAAGCACCAGCGCCGTCAATCGTTAATGGAAACTTCTTTTCTTCTCGAAAGATTGACATGCCCCCAATAATTGACGCCCATCCTCATCATAGTATTGGGCCAGTGTATCCTGATGCCCGTGGGAAACGTCAGACCGGAGCAAACCGGTGACGCAATGGCTGTACTGTATGTATCCATGCTGTATCCTTACAGGCGGTCTCTACTGTAACCTACCGGCTTTTCGTCATTACCCGTTCCATATCCCCGCCCTAAGCCTAATCAGGAAAGTTGCCGGCTAGTTCTCTTGAATTTCCCGACAATCCCCGCTATCTTGTGATGACTTGTAGAGGGTACTTGAAGGTATCAATTCAATTATTTACAAGAGCACTCCTACTGAGTACGAACTGTATTGTATACCGCCCCTATTTCGTGCCCCATCGAACACATCCCTTTCATTAGACAGTGGGCTGCACAGGGTCAGCAGACATGCACATTTTTTTCCCTCTCGAAGCCGTCCACCTGGAACTATTGGGGCCTCGCCAGAAATCGGCTTTAGTCAGTTGGTCACGCGCAGGCGGGAAAATGATTGTCCTGCTTGATCGACAATTGTCCTTTTTTTCTCCGGTCAGCTGACCTTTGCTAGGATATAAAAAGCAAATGCTATATTGCTTATATAATTCTTGCCATTCTCGGTTAATGATGAGGCTCTAACAAAGCTAAACTACTTCAAGCTAGATTCTCGGTAAAAACAAAGTCCGACCGGTGGAAAGAGCTTGAAAAAGATCGCGCAGAGAATTTTTCTTCTAAACTTCCACTTCCCACAACACAGAAAAATCCTCAGGTTTCGAGGATCAACAAGGACATTATGCCGTTCTTTCAACAAAAATTTGCTCAATCACTTTGCTTTTGTTGATACTAACACAGCCTTGGTAAGTTCATTCAAAATCAACCGCTCCCCCAGCATGATGACACCCATAACCACACAAACTAGAGTCTTTGACCTTTCGGGGCATGAAAACTTTGTTATTTGCACGTCAGTCTGATTGATCATCATCATTCGCATTGCATCGATCACTTCTGGAACTTGGACCTGAGGCTAACGTTCCTGTTAAGATTAACAGGTCACATCTCACATGAGACGAATGAAGAAACGGTACTCGCTTTCTAGTAGGTCTCACTTATGTTATTTTTCTTTCTTATTTTCTCAATTCTTTTGAATGATGACCTTCGTATTTAAATACGCTGGAAATTACCGACCGAGACCTTCGGGTTGCCGACGATACAAATTGGCTGTTGTCTGACAAATCTTCAATTTTTCTGTTTTATCTCATAATGCCTTGCCTATGCATTTGCTAACTTTGTGCAAGACTTTGTAGGAATACAGAACTCGACAAGTGTCCAATCGCTCCCGACAATCAATGGTAAGCGTCTCGACTACCCTTGGCACCTCCGAATCTTCCAAAGATGAAGCGGCACTGGGCTCCGACGGCGTCCTGACAGACGACCGGTCGTGATGGATATGCCTATTTGCGGCAGGCCTAGAAAACCTCGCCCACTGAGAATATTTCGATTATCTCGATGGCAATTGAGTGTTATTTCTTGACATGATTCTGACTCTTGAATAGTAGTTGCCACGATTTAATGTCAATCCTTGGTAAAAGCTTTCCAAAAGGTAATTCTTTCCAGTTTCCTTCAGCGCCCCAACCTACCGTGATGATTCCCTAGATGACGAGTCTTATTCGAGTTTTCGATGCAGACAACATCCTTTTTTTTAACCATTCATGCTTCTCTGACATCCGTCTATTCGATTTCTTCATTGCCTTGCGACTAGTTATCAGTTGCTAACTTGCCTGCAGTGATGTAGTCTTGACAACATGATGAACTGTCTCTGCATACAAAGTGTATGTACCTGTCAAGTTCCTTTTCTTGCACTGCGTTACATGATGAATCGACATTACAACAAAGACAAGCATATGTCCAAGTCGACGTTAGTTGACCAGGACGACACCGTCATGCCTGACCAATCGAAATATCTTGTTTATAATGCCGAACCCGACAAAGTCTCGATGCTGACTCTGCTCGCAGAGACTTGATTCTCATAGGATGAACCAATTGTAGACGGCGTTCTTGCTGCCTCTGGCATCTCAATTGTGAGTGATACTCCTGCCTCCCATTTGCATGCCCACTCTTTCAATGATGATTTACTTTTATTTAATCACGACGGTCAACATAATCATTTTCATTGATGACCACTGCCTGTGACAGGGCATTTATCTGACACAATTCCTATTCTATTTTGCATTCGATCAGTTTATCACATGTCAGTGGATATAGTGCTAACCTCGACTAAAGAACAGATTCCGAGGTTAGTCCATGACTCCGCGAGTCGTGTGCATTGTATCCGGAGCGGCCGGTGGGCCGATATCGAATCAAAGTGTTGCAAGAGATGCAAGTACTAGTAGTATGGAGTTGTCTCAAGTTTAGATAGAACCGAAAATAGCATCTTGGTGATTTCGTACATGACTTTCCTGTCCGTCCCACGCGGTGTAGGCCGACATTGTCCTGTGAGGGACTGCGTTGAAATAGCCCTATTTGCCAATCCTTTATCGTTTGGGTTGAATGACCGATCTACGCCAATCCTTACCGGTACCAAGAGACTCCTTTATTGCTTTTTGGCCGTGTGTTCTGACCATTCACAATTGATGACTGGGAGCGTTTGACCGGGATAGATGTGACGGCGCTTGGGGCTGACCTGTGAGAGGGCGGGGACTACGCGCCTACTCCCACTCCGGGTGTGACGAGCGGCGTTGGCTGCATGTGCAGAAGCCAATTAGTCTCTTTGGGCCGGTCGGGGTCTGTTGCTTTTCTTTCCTTCCCGTGTGTTATTCTTTTTCGTTTCTTTTCTGGTTTATTTTTATCGCATCTCTGGTCGGTGAATCTTACGAGTTATGTCCGTCTACCGGCCGATGGGTCACTCCTGCAGTTGCAAAGAATAGAAACAACTGAATTTCTGGCTCTTTCGCGCTTCCCTGTCCATTCATTCTTTGTCGCGTCTGTTGGAAAAATCCCCAGGGAGTGTTGGCTACTCAGTCTGCCTCTCGCAATTTCCTGCGCGCGGCTTTGAGGAAGTCATGTCTGGTCCCCTCATGATATTGCCGCCAGTATGAATAGGTGCGCAGCCCCCTCCCCCGCGCATCTGTCGTCCAACCCTGTCTGTCGGTTCTATTTTCAACCCTAGGAGTTACTGACTGGCCTTGTCTGTGTAGCTGGTTTTCGTCAAGCAGCAACGCTGGAGAGGCTCACCATTCTCGCAGCGGCTGGTCGACCACTCCCACCGGTACTGTCAGCAATCAGCCGTCTCCCAGTCGTCGCGAGCATGCGGTGCAGCCTCCTCCTCTTACGACAGCATTGAGTGGTCATCAGTTCCAGGGATTGGGTGTTGCTTTGGGTTCGGGCTACGCCTCGACTCCTTTGTCGACCACTTCGCTCTCCAGCCCTTTCACCCAGAGTCAGTCCCCGTGTGTGTCTTCTCCCAGCAGTGCTGCTGTTGCACCATCGCCCATGGCGTCCAGGCATTACAATGTTCCCTATAATCCTCGCGATTGGGGTCCGGTTAGTAGCAGCTCGTCAGCGAACTCCGGGCAGTCCGTCTATCCGCAACCTAGCAGTTCCAATAGCTTGCATCGAAGTGTGCGTCGTCCGCCGCAAAATGATCCAGGTCTGGACTATTCTTTTTCTTATTACTTCTCGAGAAGGAAACTTTCTGACATAATGTGTTATGCGCATAGACGTCTCTCTATCACCTCCGCCTCCGCCGTACTCACCTCCAAGTCATCAACATCAACACCAACCCTCGTGGGATGCCGTTCATCACAATTCGGTCAGGGAGGCACCCTCAAATGCGGCTCCCCCATACCCTGGACCAAGCAATATGAATGCTGAGCCTATGGTCAACCATCGACAGCGCACTGTCTCTCATCCTCGCCCGCTATCGACGGCTCACATGGATGATGCAGGCCCCAGTTCACAGATATCACTTCCTCCGCCCCCGCCGTTGCCGCAAGGAGGCCCGCCTCCAAGGACGCCTTCTCAGAATCGTCACGATGTTTACCATGGCATAAGCTCTGGGCCATCGATCATGATATCGCAGGAGGGTCCGCATTTCCCAACAGCCATGGATCATGGGCACACAGCAGCTGGACAGTTGGACCCTGTTGCTTCACGCCCACCAACTTCCAGAAGGGCCGTTTCCGCAGGCCCAGTTGTGGGAAGTACCAGTTCATCAAGGGCTGGCAGTCAATCACCGAGCCGATCACCACCACCAAGGGCCTGGGAGCCAGGAATGCCCCTGCCACCACCTCCGCCGGGACCTCCACCAACTTCGAGGTCACGTAGTGTGTGTGGCTCACCAGAGGCATCATCTTCAAGGAATAATATGAATGTGTCCGTCAAGACAAGGGTGCGGGCGCCTCCATCACTAGGAACTGGCTTGGGTAGCATTCCACCTACGCCTGCTGGCTGGGTGGACGACGAATCCCAACATGGTAAGGGTAAAGAATTACCAAAGACTGAAGCAAATGGTGAAGCCCTGCCGTCTTATGTGGCACCCAATTCAGACAATTCTGTCTATCCTTCGACAAGCCGTGGGAATCTTCTCCGCAGTCCTGCTCTTCGAGACCCGAGCGCCAAGGGTATTCGAGAGAGGAGAATCGAACGCAGAAACCGCCAAAGCCAGGTCTTCGAAGACTCTGACATCCTACCTCCTGATAGCACATGGGGTGACGGTGTTGATCAAGTAAAGCCCTCAAACCTCGTTCTTGCTAATCCGAATGGCGACTCTCGTGCTCCATCATCTGCAAAGTATACACCGCGTAGTGCCCACAGCTTCGGGTCGGACACGCCGCAGTCAACTTCACGTTCAAGGGCTTCTTCCATCGGTATTTTCTCCAGTCGATCTTCTTTCTCCACGCCCAGGGCTGAGCCTAGTCCAACTGCACCGACTCGTGGATATACGCAAACACCTCCCTTCTCGCCAGATGGGGATCATCAATCCCCATATCCTAAAGCAATGCCGCAACCTTTGCCTCCAAAAGCACTCCCAACGCCGCCGTTGCAGTCTGCGCGAGAGGGTAAAATGCCGTCTCGTCCTTCGTCTAGGGAAGAGCGCCCGATATCACATGTGCGCCATTTGTCCAATAGTTCCATGTCTTCTGAGTCTCTGATATTGCGGCATCGCTCGTTCATATCGGAATCCGCGCCGGATCCCATCAAGCGAGACATGGATGGATTCTTCCAGGACGCCATACAGCGACATAAGGATTTTGTTGAAAAAGAAGCTAGCACTGCGGACGAGGCTGAAGCTCTAGGACTCTTCGCTGAATTTGTTGTCGCTGAGTCTCGCATCAGGCGTGAACGGTATTCTCAGGCCTGGAACTCTGGGTCATTCGATCACGAGGAAGTGCGTCGAAAAATGTTTGAAACACCACCAATTCAACCACCGCCAGGCCCTGAAACCATCAACGCAGCACCAGCGACTGTGCCGGTAAGGCGACCGTCCATAGGGCCAAAGCTCGATATGTCACATGTCAGCCGCCTTGAGCCTTCTTGGGGAAATAGCTACAAACCATCCCTGTCTCCTATTGCAAGTCTCAGCATAAGCAATGATGAGATGAGTTCACGAGGCCGTGCACCCAGCCGCTGGTGGGAGTCCAAGACCGGCTCGAGCAGCGAAGGAGACGGGCGCAAGGTTCATCGTTCGAAACAAGAGTCCAAATATATGGGATTATCGTTAGGGTCCTTGCAAGAGAATAATCACCAACCTCCCTCTAAAGGTGAAGCGCCAGGCTACTCTCTAGACTCAATGGGCCAGTATGCCGCATACGGTCCAAATGAATATCCACCGGAGAAAGTTGGCTGGCATGAAGAATTGGCACCGCCTCCGGACCCATATATGGCAAGCAATAGTTACGTCGAGCCACCTAAGATGGATGTGTCGCGACTGATTACCCTACCTCCACCTTACCCTCGCCACTACCCTGCCGTTAATAACAACCATCCAGATTTGGTTGAGTATCGGACGTTGGTCCGATCAATCAGTGATCTCTCTGAGATCAAAGCCATGAGACAACGACATGACAGTGAAGTGGACCGCTTATTCCAGGACCACAAGGAAAGAACCCGTGAATGCCGTCGCATGTTCAAAGCCAACACACAGACTCAGATTCAACATGGTAGTATTACATTTTCCGAAGCCGCTGAGGCAGAAGCTGCCCTAGTCTTGGAAGAAAATAAACTCGATAGAGCACTGGCAAAGCGGGCTTTGGATTTGTACCAAACTTCTGTGTTAGAACCAACGCATGGTATACTCACAGATCGGATATCACGGGCTACAACTTGCATTGACGAGCTGAGTAGCAAGCTGTTCGATGATGCACGACATGGAACTCCAGACCAAGCGCAGGAAGAGGGTGACGAAAAGCCTGAACTGCTGGAAAAGCTCACGCAACTAAAATGGCTATTCGAGACTCGAGAAGTCCTGCATCGAGAAATGTACGACCTAGTCCGCGCCCGCAACGAGAAATATAGAACCGTTGTGGTCCTTCCCTACCGCCAAAAAGCAGTCGACGATAAAGTCCGCGAAACAAATGCCTTCTTCGACCAGGACGCACTAGACCGCCGCGCGCAATACGAATCTAACACCCTCTCCCGCCTCGAATCCTTCCTCGACGTAATTGAATCAAATGTCGTCCGCGGCGTCGAAGTCCAACTCTCCGCCTTCTGGGATATCGCGCCGTCCCTCCTCACCCTAATCGACCAAATCCCGCCAGACCTCACCGGTTTCGAAGTCCAAATCCCCGCAAACGAATATGAGGAAAACCCAAGCTATCACCGCCATCCACTACAATACCTCTATTCTTTGCTTTCGCACGCAGAGAAATCCAGCTACCAATACATCGAATCCCAAACAAACCTCCTCTGTCTCCTCCACGAAGTCAAATCCGCTGTCATGCGCGCAAACTGCCAACTCATGGAAGCGGAGCGCACGCGACGGGGCGAGCCAGGTGATGAAGTACAGCGTGAAATTATGGATACAAGGGCTGGTGAGGAACGGGCGCTCACGGCTGATTTAAAAGATAAAGTGTCTACGGTGGAGGTACAATGGACGGAGGCAATGGGGAGCCAAATTCAGGAGTTGAGGGAGAGGGTTAGGATGCAGTTAGAGGCAGAGGATGGGTGGGAGGAGATGGAGGTGCTGGAGCAGACGTGATTTGATGATATTATACCATTTTTTCTATTCTTTGAGGTTTTATTTGATAATGGTTGTTATTTTTTGATGCTGGATATGTACATCCCTTTTGGTGATACCCATTCGTTCGTTATTGTTATATACCTTCGCTTCTATTGATTTTATGCCTTACTACCTTGTCTATGTTCATTTGCCCTTCCTCCTGGCGCTATACAAATCAAGACACCGATACGGATCAGAACTTTGCTCATACACTGGATTTTTCTTCCCCATTGCATCTGCTATTGGCAGCAAGTAGTACCATAATCAGATGAGGACGTCCAAGTTTCCTTCACAGCATCCCGTATTAATTAATTGTAAGTAATGCCTATGCACAACCGACTGTCGTTTTTGTTGGTACTATCGAATACGGCGACGGGAGAAGGTACAGATTGTACCAAGACACAAGACTCATTCAGTCACGCAAAATCACAATTAGTGAAGCTGCTATCTCCTGAATTGGATTAAAGCAACATTCCGATTTCTAAATCTGGAGATGCTGTCTTGGCCAAGCACCACATTAACCTGGTTTTCCTGTAGAAATCCGATTATTCCATCTGCAACCTCATCAATATCAAAGGCCAACGGAGATATTTCGCGGCTTGGAGAGAGAGCACCAATTAGTTATCTCCCTGTATCTTAGAAAAAAAAAATATCAATGTACCTCGTCATATTGCGGGCCCTAATGCTATCCAGTTTATAGGGCTTCAAAAAGCCAGCGCGTTAAGGTGGCAATGGACTCATTTTTGTATGCATTATCTACTTGGCATAAGTTCATGTTTCCTCAGATGCATGAGTAGTGCATGACATCTGATTTCTAAACTGTAATTGCGTCTTTCCGTCCGCGCTCGTACAAGTGTAAATCGGCAACGCATCCTCTCCGATATACGCCACTCATGCTTTGCTGTAGGTAAGAAACGAAACGAAAGCCTCATTCGAGAGTCCAAAAACCGGCCGTCCTTAGAGCCACAAGCAATATACTTTTGTGGTTAGTTGTTGAAGTATTTATTTTGGTACACAGAGATGGAGAAATGTCCATTTTCAAAGACACTGAAAGTGAGTAGCTGAGTAGCTTTGCCCTCATTTCTTTGGTAGTTTAGCGTTCGGGTCTTGATTCATGCATCTTGTTCTTAGAGGCTGACGGAAAGCGCTTGGAGGCTCAGTGATTTCGCCCATGTCCTTGAACGTCCCATGTGAACGTGATATCATACAGGTCAGGTTTCATGCCTTCGGCCATGGACTTTCTGGTTGTTGCTCAAAGACATCCCGCCAAAGGTATTTCGTGAGGTTTGCCTATCTGTTATATATATGTATTCCCGGCCCTTTTACAATGCTGGATCTAACTTTACCAATGTGCTGTTCATGTATTGGCTTTCTTCCGGTTCTCCGGATTGTCTTCTCTCACAATTGATCGAGTAGCGAGGCAATCCTACATACCAGGCAGGGCCGCCGGTTTCTTGATGTTTGAGCATGCCAAAAGTCGTACCAAGTGAAGATTGATCCCATGAGTTAATTGAGAGGCATATAGCCCAGATGCTGCGAATGTTATCAACTGAATAAGAATAGCCCTGATATCGCTTACCAGATAAGGAAATCGGCGCTAGTCTCGTTGTGGTTGGCGCGTCACGTGCGGCGCGGCTTCTAGAGGTTTCTCCTTCGGCATAAAAAACTCTTCTTTTCTCTTCTTCTTTCCTCCAGCAGACGGGTTTATTAAGCAAACTTCCCTCCAACCCGGTAAATCTCTGATTCTGCTTCTTCCTCTCTACAGCAGCATTGATTGATCTACATCTTTCACAGCATCCATTACTAGGACCTGAATTGTGACTGTAAGTTGCTCTCTCCCCTGTTGGCGGTGGCATTCAATTGCCCCGCACTTTGCCCCTCGAATGATGAGTTTTCCATAGCTGGCACCAGTCAGACACAGACGGTCTTTTAGAGCTGTCGCTGTTGATTAGCTTTCAGTCCGGGAACGCTACCCGCGATCCTGAATTTCTTGCTACTCTTGCACCAATTGCTTCACATCCTTGTTGGGATTGCTTGCTAACTCGCAATGATGGAACAGAACCTACAGTTTTCGACGGGACCTTCCTGTTGCTCATTGAGAACACACTGCCGTATAGCAGACCTTTAGCGAGTTAGAATAAAAATTCGTTACCCGAATACTATCCGTTCATCATGGTCCTCCACAACCCCAACAACTGGCACTGGGTGAACAAGGATGCTTCATCCTGGGCCAGGCAGTATCTTGAAAGCAACCTCGTCGGCATTGCCGCCGAGGAGAATGGTGTCGCTGCAAATGTCTCCAAAGTACTGACTATGGACGGTGATGTGGATGTCAGCCAAAGAAAAGGCAAAGTCATCACATTGTTCGATGTTAAGGTACAGCTTGAGTATGAAGGTTTGTAGTCTGTGCCTCGTTCACTCTAGAGACACACGGCTAAGACCCGTCGACAGGTAAGACCAAGGACGAGGAGCTGGTTAGTGGTACCATCTCTGTTCCTGAGGTCGCCCACGACACGGAGGAGGATGAGTATGTCGTATGTTCCCTCTTAGCCCCTTAGATTAAAGCCTTCCGTGCCCAAGACTGACGGACGGTCGGGGATTAGTTTGAGATCGACATCCACTCGGAATCTCCCTCGAAACAACCCGTAAAGGACCTTGTCCGTTCCAAGATCATCCCTCAGCTCAGGAAATCTCTGGTCCAATTGTGTCCAACCCTGATCCATGAGCACGGAAAGGACCTCCAGCACGCCCCTGGCGTCAACCCATCCAGCGGATTCAAGCCTGCTACCAGCTACCCCCAGGTCAAAAAGGAAGCCCAGGCCTCCACCACTACTACCACCACATCATCCAACAAGAAGGTCGCTGTTAACACTACCACCGTGACCGCATCGGATGAATTCCGCACCACCGCCGAGGAACTGTACAGCACCTTCACAGACCCGCAGCGCATCGCCGCATTCACTCGCGCCCCTCCTCGCCAATTCGAGGGCAGCAATGTCGGCGCAAAGTTCTCCATCTTCGATGGAAACGTTGTCGGCGAGTACTCGAAGCTGGAGCCTCACAAACTGATTGAGCAGAAGTGGCGTCTGGCTCAGTGGCCCGAGGGCCACTTCAGTACTCTGGCGATCAATTTCGACCAGAACGATATGGATGGTGTTACTCAGATGCGCGTCACCTGGACTGGTGTCCCTGTTGGTCAGGAAGATGTCACCAAACAGAATTGGGAGGTTTACTATGTGCGCAGCATCAAGCAGACTTTCGGGTATGTTGTTTTCCCTTCGTTTGGTAGCTATTGCTTCCTCACATTTCCTTTCCAGATCTACTTCTTTGCGTTTTTCAAATTTCTGGAATCAATTGCTGATTTTTGTCCTCGTTCTTCTCGGTATAGGTTTGGCACCATTCTCTGAACGTTTCCATGAGCACGCGGAAGCCTTGTGAAATAAGTCCACAAGCCCATAGCCCATCATACCATCTGCGTCAAATACTCGTCCTATAAATCAAACTAGGATATTTTGCATTGTTCTGAACAGTTGGACTTGAGAGAGCAGTACGTTTTTATAATCTGCTTTGATCTTTTGCTTCTCCATGAATTTCTTTTTTCTCGGTCCTGTTGGCTACGGGTATGGTTACGATACGATTCTACGATAGAAGTTGATGAAGCATAACATGAAGAAATCACTCGATAATGAGATTCTTACGGAGTATAGAACATGTCTTCATAATCGTACTTTTATTTCCAATGTCGTAGATATCTTCCTAGATAACATTATACGATGTCATGGCCAGCTTAGATGGTCTTCTCGATCATCTCAATGCCGTAGTCGGCCTTAAGAGCCTTGAGAAGAGGACCGCAGATCTCCATGTCCGAGGGAGCGAGGACACCAGTCTTGTTAATGGTACCGTCAAGCACCAATTTAACAGCAACAGCAGCGGGAATACCAACAGTACGAGCCATAGCGGAGTATCCACCGGGGATACCGAACTCGCAGAGAGTAGAAGTACGAGTCTCCTTTTCACCGTTCTTGTGCTCAATGCCGAATTTGTGCTGCAGCATGACCATGTCACGCTCGTGGGGTTCGTACTGCATCTTTCTCTCAAGAGTAGCGCAGAGAGTGTCGAGCGGGTTACCACGGGGAGCAATCTGCTCGTCAGAGAATAGGCCGATCCAGCGGAGACCACCAAGGATACGGTCGCGCTCCTCGTTGTTGGCGAACGCGGTCTTGGACGAGATCGCCCAGGTGAGGTCCTTCTCGTCGGACGAGGTAGCGCCCAGGATCTGGCGGGTAGCCTCCTTCCAGGCGATAGGGGCATTGAGGAAGCCAGCGGCCTCGTCGCTCAGGAAGCCGATGTCAACGAGGCACTTGATCATCTCGGGGAAACCCTGGTAGCGCAGGGTGCCGCGGATGACGGTCTGGGCTTCAGGGATCTCGTAGCGCTCGCGGAAGGGGGTGGAGTCGCGGTTGGGGTAACAGAGGAAGGCGAAGCCTGGGTAGATGAAGTAGGGCTTGGCGGTGGCCATGAGCTCGGGGCCATCAACGGAGACAGCCTGGCCGTCCTGGTAGAACTTGGCGGCGTTACGGAGGGCGAGGAGAACGCCGCGGCTGGACCAGGAAAACTTGTAGCCCAAGGGGTTGTCGGAGTTTTCGGGAGCGGGGAGACCACCGCAATACGAGAGGAAGGAGTTGATCTTGCCGCCCTCGGCGTGGACCTAACGTTGTCAGTATCTATCTAGCCCTGGTCTTGGAGTGAAGAATTAACTCACCTCAGAGATGGTCTTGACAGCGTACAAGTGGTCGATACCAGGGTCCAACCCAATCTCGTTCATGACGGTGATACCAGCCTTCTTGCACTCCTCATCCAACTCCATCATAGCAGGAGAAACGTACGAGGTCGTGACAACATGCTTCTTGGTGCGAATGGCCGACTTGATGACCAAGGCGTGGAAGGTGTAGGGGATCAAGGAGATGGCGACATCGTGCTGCGAGAGAGCCTGATCGAGGGCCTTGTCATCGCTGACGTCGAGGGAAATGGCAGTAGTGTTTTGGAAGCCTTCGCAGAGCTTCTGGGCGCTCTCGAGGGTTCTGCAGGCTGTGGTTTATTAGCTGAGTTCGAGTACACCCCAATTGACGAGACAGAACTCAATTGACTTACCAACAGTGACCTGAACATTGGCCTTGCTGAGGACCTCAACGGTAGGTTTGGTGACTTAACAAAATCAATCAGCATCATCCTCCAAAGAACAACTTTTTCGCATGCGGGGCACTGGATGTATAGCATCCCAAAGGCACGAGAGCAAGGTATCATACCAAAGCCAGAGCCCAGCAGGAGGGCCTTGGAACCGGCGACTTGGTTAACCATGATGACTATGGGCAATTGGATATAGATAAAGGTATAGATGGAGAGGAGTGGTGAATCCAATTCTCAATTCTTATCTCCAAAACGCCTCCGATGTTCCCCGCCGCAGTGTGGGATGAGTCATTATCACGTGTGTATACCTGAGGCATTAAGCGTCCATAGCAGATACAATGGTTTGTATATATATTGTGCACAATCAGTTGTAGTAATATACAGCAGTATCCGCAAAGAAAAGTCACAGTAAACATGGTAAATAGATGTCAAAACACGCGGGATATCAATGGTCAATTTCTCCAAAAGCAAACTCCATAAAACTCCCCCAAAGATGTATGCTATATGCGAGTTGTTTTTTGTTTCCTTTTCTCAACTTTCCTTTTCTTAACAAGCACACCGAGACATAGTTACATGCCTTTCACCTTGTTATTCGAACGAAAGACAATTCCATTGTCCTCTTCGACCGACTCGGAGCCATCTCCATCAAAATCCCCTTCCGCATCCGGGTTCTGCTTCGACTTGGAGATGCGTCGCTGCCATCCCAGCAAAACGGGGATAAAATGCCATAGGTCAAACTCGGGCCACATGACATTCAAGAACACAATTTCTGTCTCCTCATGGCATTGCCAAAGCATGAAGTCGCTGAGACGCTCTACCCCCGACGTCCGTACGAGAACATCCAGCGGCGGGTTGTCTTTCGTAAGCATGTGGTCGGTTAACGTCTCGCGCGAGATGGTCTCTGGGGACACGAAGGCTGGGCTATCCGTATCCGTCCCAACTGTCAAGGGCGTCGAGGTCTTGGTGTTGGGCCCATCTTGTTGCCCAAGGTGGAGCGTGGTGGACGAGGAGAAAGAAGATCCAGATTCGTAGACTTTGTTGCGATTGCGGTCCTGCTTAGCATTCCCATTCCCATCCTCCGAAGATCCCGAAGTAGATTCTGTATCACTATTGTGTTCTGTCCTCTGTGCTTGGATATTGAGAGCAATATGCGACTCCGAGAATGGCGTGCGTGGACCGGTAGACGGGGACCGGATCGGCTTCAACGGTCTGCTGTATTCGGAAACCGTATCTCGAACGGCAGTGGTGATCTCATCGCGCGACGTATAGGGGAAACAGATATTCAGCACGCGGTCGCCATTCCGACTCGTCATATCCACGGCTCGGTTGACGGCTTCAAGAACATCGGGCTTGAGCAGATCCAATCGTCCCAATACCCGTACCTTTGCGCCATAGCTATCGAGCAAGTCGCCGTGCTGTGCCATTTGTGACAGCTTCACTTTGGCCATTTCCATCAACGCATCAACCTCGAACTTGGATCGTTTGAAATTCTCGATACTGAACGCATAGATGGTGACGACTTTCACTCCACTCTTATAGCAGACTTCGAGTATCTAGATGTCGGGCAACATGGATTAGCCAACTTCCCTAGTCAAGAGAGGCAGGACGAGCGAGCCTACCCTTGCCAACGCCTCAAATCCTAAATTATGTCCCTCCACCGTCTCAATCCCATGTGTCCGAGCAAATCTCCGGTTTCCATCCATGACAAAGGCAACATGTTGAGGGACAGGGCCCTGCTTGAGGGCTCCGACAAGCAACTCTCGGAGATGCGAAATGGCGTATTCAATCGGAGGCGACGCGAGGAACCACTTCCGGAGTCGTGACAGGTGCATTGATGTAGCCATGGTTATTTTTCAAGTCGTTTATTGTAATCTAAAAATGAGAAATCGGTAGCGATCGTAGGGAAATAGGGATTAAATGAACGAAACGTGGGCAATGATGATGATGAGGCGGAAAACGTTCGCGGACGGAGAAAGCGACGTTGCGAAAGGTTTCTTCTGCGTCGAGACTAGTGCCTTCTTAATAAAAGAGGAATGATTGAAAAGCACCACAGCCCAGACCTGGCAGAGACAAAGACAAAGTAAGAAAGATGACGATAAAAAGGCTGTGTCCATCAGGCTACACTGTTTGTTCCCCAGGGCGTTTTCTAATTTTGGGTGATAAGCGGGCGAGAGGCAAGATGGCCACAACCAATTGCGGGAAAGTTGGAATGACAGCACGTTGATGTACACCTCTTCTGCCCGGATTTATATGTGGATTGAATCTGACGAACAGGAAGAAACAGAGACGCTGGTGATGTATTTTCCGCACGTGTATTCCGGGGAGAAAACGTTGCTGTACCAGTCTTGGCTCTGCGCATCCCCGGGTGTAGTTCTACTTGTACGCCGTACATGAAGGCTAGGGATCCCAACGTCTTTTATTAAGGATAGCAAAAAGGATATCAAGTAAACCATGGGAATAATTAGTCACTTTCGTTTACACTGCTCAACGCCAAACACCGCGGCCATGGTATGGGTGTTAATCAAGGAGAGAAAAGACGGAAAAGAAAAAAATAGTGTCGCAGAAAGAAAAGTCGTGGTACATCATTCAAATGTTCTTTCGGCCTCCATCGTCCGGAGTTGATGGCGTACTAGTCCCAGTGCTGGCCATGTCCCAGCTGCCATCATCACTCCGTCGACGTCGGCGTTCGCCACGCTCCCTCATGGCATCCCGAATCTTCGAACTTACTTCCTCGAAATCGCCGGTAGTGTTCAATTGGCTCAGTGGCCTAAGATGGCTTCCCGAAGAGCCAGGCCGAGCACCAATGGAACTGCTCCGGCTATGGCTGCGGCTGCGACTTCGGCTAGCAGGTCGTGTCGAAAAGAAGCCGATGTTGGCAAGGTTATGGAACGACTCGTTGCGCGGAAGTGGTTCCTGCGTGACAGATCCTTCATTGTAGTCGATTGTACTGGTGCGTCTGATTTCCGGAAGTGAAATGGGATCGCTGGTTTTCTCGTCGGTCCGGTTGATCTCCCGGAACGGATCCGTGATAACCCGGGCAGCATCAAAGTCAGGGAACAGCTCCGGACCCAGCGTGTTGATGGCCTCCGTGACCTGCTGAGCAAGTGCGGCACGTCTGTGACGGAGTCTCACCAACGTATTGACCGAGGATGGGTTCAAGGACAGCACAAGTGGTCGAAGAGACTTGACAATGTCCATGCCAATCTCACCGATCCGCAGAGCTGCAAAGGTGACAGTAGGGAACAGAATCATCCCAATCGGCACAATCAACCAGAGAGGAACGCAAGTAGGAACCAATCCTTGTATCCGGTTACGATAAGTCCAGTACGTAAAGACGGCCGTATAAGTAGCGTAGACCGCCGGGGCAAACGCGAGAGCAATGAGGAGCTTCCATGTCGCCATAACATCACGTCCTTGCAATTTGACTGAGGATGCTGCCAACGCTTCCCTGGATTTCTTGACTGAAATGAACTTGGTAGCGATGAAAACGGGGGTGAAAAGGAGCAAGCCAGGCAGAGTTCCAATTGTCAGCAGAACCAATTTGATTAAGCGATAGATCAGAGTAGCAACGACTTGTATGATGGAGAACTTTGCATAATCAACTTGATGATCCCGAATGCCCAGGAGACGGAGCTGCTTGTTGTAAGCCGCAATTGATTTTCGTAGATGTACGATTCTGGGATCATCTCTGAAGTGAGTATATCCCTTTACGAGGCGACGGTTGAGCTCCACAACCATCGGAAGCGGGAGCTTCTTGCCCTTGACGTTATATAGACGGCGTGCGGCTTGGATAACCTGTGGCACACTGATTAGCTATACTGGTCATGAAGAAAGAAATAGGAAAGTCAGGAACGAACCATCAAAGTTTCGTAGTCAGGACTAGTCACGGTAACAGCAACAAGGCTCTGGTAGATGATGTCCAACAAGGCACCAACAGCCTCTCGCCGTTCTCCTCGCTTATACTGGTCGACCAATTCCCTCGGAACCTCGAGAGGAGTTCCAAACTCAATTACGGCCCTAGACCGGAATTTGTGCGCGTGGAAGTAGTTCATTCCGCAGGGAACGATCTTCAAGCCGCAATCCGGGTTATCTGCCAAAGTACCAAGGGCCATCATTGCCACACCCGCTAGAAAAGTAAAGTTAGTGAAGAAAATTCAGCAGGAAAGATTTTTACTGCGACAATACTTACCCTTCAACGGCAATAGATCAGAACGGTCATGGCTACCACCTTCCGGGAAGATGCCAACGCAACCGCCCGAATTGAGTCGACTGAATACGGCCTGGTAGACAGCTGTTTGATCCACGTGAGGAGAAAACTTGAACTTCGAGCCCTGGAAGTTTTCTAGGTCCTTGTCGGATACATCCCCGGTGAATTTCCCATCGTTCGTGATATCTTTTCGTCCGGTAAGCTGGTAGAGAGCGTCCTTGTGTTTGAAGACCTTCTTGATGACGAGTTCCTCTGGACCGTGTATTTCAGCAATGGCCGTATTGTGCGATGCGCCGTTGATGGTAGGCAGAGCGATTGTGCCATCTTTTTCGTAGCCCGGAGCCTCAAAATTGGTGCCAATGCCACGAATCAGAGTAGGGTGGTTAACCGGGTCTGGTAAATAAATTGTTCCTTGGCCCGGTTTGGTATTGTCCATTGCTCTAGCGACTGGCACGGTTCCGATACCTCTGGCCAGCATTCCGATGAACCTGCGCCGGAAGGATTTGTCTGCGATAAGCCACGAGATGCGACGTTGAGCCTCGCTGCGCATGACGCGCATGAGAATCAACGAATCGACGAACTATAGAATTAAATAATTAGCAGTCGATCAAAAACAACAGAGTGGTAGAAGCACGTAGCCATACTTGGTTCGCATGGGGAGCTGCGACGATAATCATCGGACCTCTGCGAGGGATCTTCCAAGAACCGCGAGGATGAACCTCCCGGAAGAACAGGTCAATGAGTACGGAGAAGGTCCATAGCACCAGATCATACAACCAGCTGATCAGAGGAGGGATATACGGTTGTTTGGCCGCCATGGTGATTGTGTTTTCGCGTCCAGTCCTCCGGAGTCGTCACCACCGGCTTCTGTCAGATACCGGTCGTAAAATCTCTGACCAGGGACAGAGCGATTGCTGAAGCCCGTTTCAGAGATCTTGGTTGTTCCGAATCGTTGCTGAGGATAATATGTAGGAAGCACGCGACGATACCGGCATTGACTGCTCTGGTTATCACAAGGCAAATGATTAGCTTTAGTCCAGCGAAAAAGAAGAAAAGAAAAAAAAAAAAGGCAGATTGGAACGGGATATGTTCGCGAGGTTAAAGGTACTCACAGTAACTTGGATACTCTCGTTCGATAGGAGAAAAACCAACCATCAATGCTGTTGGGAGGCCATGCATAAATATTAGGAAAGAGTAAGTGGTGAAGTAATTCCGGTCTGGCTGGTGGGGGGGAAGCAGGAAAAGTGGTTGGTTGCGTCCCTTCTCGACGGGCGCTTCTAGTGACTTGCGACGTTTCTAGAATTACCGCGTCAAGCAGCCTAATTGCAACCTCAACCTGTCTAGCATTGAGAGAAAAAATAAATAACCCCTACGGTTATTGTTACTCTGTATACCCCCGTATGGCCCTGTTCAGGTGGTGCAATCGGCATGATGGAACCAACCCGTAACGTCTACCTGCATTGTGCATAGTACGGTGTCGATAGTACTCCCAAGGGTCCGGATTAGAAATATCCTTCTCTATTCATTTTGCGTCAGGTTCTTTTTCACCTTACACATTTACAGAAATATTAACCGTTTCTTCGTGAGCAGATCCTGCTAACAATGGTTTTCAACTTCTCAAGAACACAGCCTCAATTATCCGGCCTACTACATCCCTGGAATCTCGGCTAGTAAGCTACTATCTCCCCAGGATGATACAGCCGAGTTCATGAGAAATTTCTGCAAGTACCTGCCACTGCAGGGTCAAGTGTAAGTAGCTGCCATGCCTCCACCGCCCAGAAAGAGTTTACGCGAAATGGCTGCAAGTGTGCAGTGACCAAGACCAGGGACTTCGTGAGGCGTCCACTCCAGTAAAAGCTACACGCGTGATTCCTCTCAGAAGGGAGAAGCTTGATGAAGAAATGCGCCATGCGCCTTTGGTCTGGTCAAGCATCCAAGTACTTTCCGTTGCTTCCCCGATCTTCCTTCACGACTGAATCTCGATGCCGGCAGCGTCAATCAGGAAGACAACATCGTCATTATGGGAGTATACTCTTCAGGAGTATAGAGTAATCTCGCGGCATGACAAAAGGACTGGCCTATGCAGCTCCTTTTCCGAAGGGTATCTTGTAGCCTGCAAGCCCAGTGGGTGGCATAAAGGCGAATGGTTGTCACCGGCTGTGACAATACTTGGTTAGAATCCTAACTTCCAAAGAACCGAGCACACTGGAATACCAATCATTGTTGAAACATGGTCGAGGATTCAGTTGGAGAGATTACGGTAAACATTATAGTTAAAGAAAGAAACGGAGACATGCGGAGTAGGAACCTTCAGGAACAGAAAATAAATAAAATATTCTCTATAAAAAGCAACAAATATATTTAAACAACGATTACTCAATAGGTTCATATATTATGATGATTGAGTAGCTTTTGGTGGATGTGAATAATTCTGTATTTCAGTATCAGCTGATGCTCTCAGGGATCTCAATAAAAAGTGGCGGGGCCGGTCTACCGCAGGCGACACCTACACGAGTACTACAACACTATACGCATCTTTGCCTCCACACCAGCCACAGCTCTCTTTACTTCCAACGATATATATTGTACTGCGGCTTCCTTTTCCACAGAAAATTGATATTGGTCCATTACTAAGAACCCAAGATGTCTATCAAGTACGTGCAAGGATCCTCTACACCGACATCAGATTGTGCTTTGCATGTCAAGCATGTCCAATTTACGACGGGGCAAACATATGCAGAACCAAAAATAGGCTAATTCTGTTCGCAGTTGGGTTATGTTAAATGAACAAGATGGTTTCGTCCATCTTCCAAATGAGCAGCTGCTTTACAAGTCGCCTCCACGGACTGGCTTCTCGTTACAACCACTGAGTTCATATAAGGGCAACGATTCGATATCTCTCCAAAGCAGTGGAGGCCATATTCATCTTACCAATCAGCGGGTAAGCCTATCGGGTTATATATTTTTGATGAACACTCGCTGATAAGCTTGGATAAGGTTGTCTATCTCCCTAGCCAGAGCACTAAAGGCTTTCAATCCTTTTCTGTTCCGCTCTTAAACATCCGTGACTCTCATGTATCTGCTCCTTTCTTTGGACCAAATGTCTGGCAGGCTCTTGTTCAG
Organism: Aspergillus pseudoglaucus; assembly: GCA_039880875.1. Lineage (NCBI taxonomy): Eukaryota > Fungi > Ascomycota > Eurotiomycetes > Eurotiales > Aspergillaceae > Aspergillus > Aspergillus pseudoglaucus. The sequence continues at coordinate 21,263 of JBDODC010000037.1, read as the reverse complement.
CCGGTCTCTGGCGGTGGAATCCCGCCGTCGCTGCCTGCCGTGCAGATAAAAGCTACTTTCAAAGAAGGCGGAGCGTTCGACTTTCAGAACCAGCTTGAACGTATTAAAGAGCGCTTACAGCAGGCCATGGAGTTTTCTCCGGAGAGTACCCGGGGGGAAGTCAACATGTCCGGTGTCCATTTGGACGAGCTACCAGCCTACGACGGTCCGCAGGATGGGGGCAGCGCTGGTCCTAGCCACGAGGAATCATCGTCTACACCGCATAATAGTCATGTTCCTCCATACTCTGGCCCTGAACACTCTGGCCCTGAACCCGCGGAACCGCCACCGGGATACGAGGAAGTGCAGCAACAGAGCGTCGCAAATGAGTTGGAGGAGAGGCTGCGTCGTGCTAGCTAGCCGGGATATCTATTAAGGGGATAATCTGGGAAGATTTTCCCAGTGGCTTTTATACCTGCAAGATTGACATTCTGCTCTTTGCTTTCTAATAGAACCTAACGATTGCCCCTCATGTGTACATGTACTTAACGACCGATATGGTAGCGAGAACACCATTAATGGTGCTGATGCAGCACTCTTTAGCCTTTAACTATTTCTCCATAACCACAAGAATCCCCTTGTTCAATCGTCCACTGTATGAATAAATACTGCTGAGTAAATGCGATGTTAGCGTTAGCCCGTTCGGCATTAGCCAATCACGTGGCCGACAATTCCATTCGTCGTTCGGCGGCCGGGGTGTTCCGATTTTCCTTGGGCCGGCAGCGCAGCAAAAGCGGAAAGCTCAAAACCACCTCCAATAATCCCACCACCACACCCACTCTCGCTGCTCGTCGTCGCTGCCCACCCGCGCACGCTCGCCCACCCCTCTCCCCCGTCAACAAACACCCAATTACCCTCTCAATTGAAACATGATGGGTATCACCGACTATATCTCCGACATGATTTCCTCCCTGGGTTTCCCCGAGGCCCAGGCTGAGGCTCCCGCCGAGAACGTCGAGCAGTCCAACGACCAGGAGGACGAGCCGGAAGAGAAGTCCGCCGAGAGCACTGAGGAGCCTGCTGAGGAGGAGCCTGAGCAGGAGGAGGAAGAAGAGGAGGAGGAAGAGGAAGAGGAAGAGGAAGAGGAGGAAGAGGAGGCCGAAGACATCAAGCCCCAGCTGGAGGAGGGTAAGTCATTTGCCCTCGACTGAAAAATGATTGCTCTGTCTTTGGACTTGTGGCCATTGGCGAGTTGGAAAGCCAGCGTGAAAATGACTTTCCGGGGACCTGTCGGAGTCGGTATTCCATTTGCCCGGTTGGGAAATTTATTTATGGTTACGGGTCCATTGACAGCAGTCGTATCCAGCATATCATTATGTTTTGTAACTATTGCTTGGATGGAAGCTAACCGAGGATTCAAACAGAGTGCGCCAACTCCTCTCAGTGCGCCCCCTACAAGCACCACTACGATGAGTGCGTCGAGCGTGTGACCCGGCAGCAGGAGGACGAGGACTACAAGGGTCCCGCTGAGGACTGCGTTGAGGAGTGTAAGTGATGATTGCTCTACCGATCTTTTTCATTCCTGCTCTTCCGGTTCCGCATATCATGCCGGTTTGCGCTTGGATACCGTGAGGAAATGATATTGACATATCGACCTTCTACAGTCTTCCACCTCACTCACTGCGCCACCCAGTGTGCCGCTCCCAAGCTCTTCAAGGCCCTCAAATAAGCGACTCTGAATGCCCGCCACGTTTTCTCTTAATGGTTTCGAATGCCGAACTGATGTTGACGAAGGAATTATCCGGAATAAAGACATGAAGAGGAATACGTGGGAGCAGAAATCAATCAAAAAAGAAAAAGCATATCATTGATGGCTGCGATACGCTTTTGAATTGTTCTACCCTTCCTGTGTCAGCCTGCCGTTAAAACATCCTTAGCATTGGCCGCGATTGAACGGTTGTCGCGGCTTCTGTGTATTGTCAGGATTGGATGATAGACATGTCCTTTACCCTGTATGTACAGATAGCTGGTCTCTAGTCATTGTGAAATTCTGCTGTTTTAATTCATGTTTAGAATGAATGTTCTGTTTAGATGTCTCCTGGTAGCCACGGAGTAATTGGGCCTCCTCATAGTGTTATGACCTGTCAAGTAGTTCTAGCGATGCGATTCGAGGAGTATGAGGTTTTTTTAACAACAAAATTAGGGGAGGATTCGGGCAGTGGTGTGTTTCAGAGTCGCTGTGGAAATCCGGGGTTGGATTCCAGGAACACAACATGACGTGCATTTCTCCATACCAGAAGTACAGAGGACCAGAAATAAACAATTGCTGACTACTGTGTCTACTATGTGTCGCAATTGATAGTGTGGCTGGGAGAATACATGTATCTTCTCCCGTTTGACGATGGTCACTAACAAAGATGTCATTATCGCCCGAAAACAAGGAAATGCATATGGCTCCGAATCGCAGACACCCACCGACCAGACCAGTCAAAGCGAGAGTCTGTCATCCATCAGATAGCGCGTTTCTTTTTCTTATATTCCATCGATTCTTTCAATCCTGCTATTGGATCTGTCATCCGTCCTCGTCAGCTTCTGTACTCTCATTTGCAGATCTCGTCTTTGCGCTGTCGCTTTTTCCAACCATCTCTTTTCTCCCGTCTTTCCCACCACTTGGCTATCCACTCGTTCCTGGTCCAACACTATTCTTATTCTTATAATCTCCCGAGGAACGAAAAAAATCCCCTTTTCAAAAAACGCATGCCATGATGAGCATGTCCGTGTGACGGCTGTTCCTGAGATCCCGAGTCCCCGCCGTTTAAACCGTGACCCTTTTTCTCCTTCCCCCCTTTTGGGGTTAACTATTGACTTTGACTTCAATACCTTTCATTTATTGAACTGTCAAAGATGAATGGTAACGACGTTCGGTCCAGCCTGTCATCGTACGGCGACACCAGGCACTTGTCCGCCGTGTCGCTGGACGCTGTTCCTCCGCAACCTCCGGCCAAAATACTCCTGGATGGGTACCAAGGTGCCCTCGATCCGCAGCATGAAGAGAAATCGCGGTGTAATCCGGTATGCGCAGCACACAATTTGGCTTTCCTTTCACATGGAATAGACTTGGGGAGTTTTGCTGACAATTGGAATCGCAGCTTAACCAGGCGCATCCCCGAAGCTCCGCGCTGCTCAACGCCAATGACCCTGTTACAATGTACATGTTGACCGAAACCGCTATGGGGGATAGCAAGAACTACGAGGTCTTGTCTATGGAAGAGGTGGAAGAACTGAAGAAAGAATACACATTCCTGTCCGGTCGAATCGATGGCACGAAACGGAAACTCGCGCTTGAAGTGAAACTCCGTGACGCCGCGAAATCGCTTTCGAAACTTTATAACCCCAAGAGTCCTCGTACCAGTGAGGATTTCAACAACGGTTCGCCCAAATCCAACCGGAGTCGTCGAAGTCTGTTCAGACGCAGCGGAGATGCTGAACCGCTCGACAAATCGGACGAGGAACTCGCAGTTAGCACGCGCAAATGCGAAGCGCTGGCTCAGGAATTGTGGAAGATAGAAAACAGGTCGCAACACATCCAGCAGCGGTTATTGGAGCACACGGCGGGAGTGTTGCAGATGACGCACAAGGGGCTGAAGAAGAATGCGAAGGGTGCTTCGTCCCCTGAGCTCAACGGCAACGGCCACATTCGCCACAGCGTCGAGGATTTCGATGATCGAAGTTTGTACCAAACTTCCAACTACCTGGATGAATTCAATGGATATGGTAGGGAGGACCATGGAAATGGCGCAGGGTCAATGTCTGTCGGTCTCGGTGCAATTCAAGACACTGAGAGGAAGCTTGAGGAATTGAGTACTCAGATGCGCAACACTATCCTGCGAGCAAACCCCGACTACTATTTGGATCCTGTTCCCCAACCTGATCACAACGGAGGACCGGTAAACCCAACGGCGACGGTTGAGGCGTATGTGTCGTACCTCGCAAACGGCCTGGGGGTCCTTGGTACGCAGCCCTCAGGGGGTGCTTCGCATGCCCCCGAAACAGGAAACGAATCTGAGTCTGGGGACTACATACGCGAAATCAACGCTCGTATGTACCACATTGTCGCAGAATCAGGGTTCTCTCGCGGCCCAACACTCCCTCCCCCGCCCCAATCAGGCAGTTTGCAGGATAATCTCTCGTATCTGACCACCGGCGTGGACAGCTTCCAGAGCCGTCTCGAAGGTTTGCTTGAACGAAAAGACATCTTGACCACCCAGATCCAACAGCAGCGCGAGCTCAACTCGAAGTCAGACGCGGAAAGAGATGCGTATATTGCTGACTTGGTTGAACAATTGTCGCATGCCCGGAAGGAGCACGAGCTGTCCGAACGAGAGGGTCAGACCACGAGAGATGAACTGGATCTTGTGCATCAGCAGCTGGAGACGCTGCGTCAAGAGGCATCACACCACCAGGCAAACTCGACCAGCCGTGGCGATGTCGATGAAGCTGCCTTGGCATCAGAGAAAGAATCTCGCGAACGCGCTGAGGCTGAGGTCGCCCGCTTAGGAGTCGTCTTGGCACAACTCGAGAGTGAAATTCATTCGCACGCTGAAGTCCGCGAAGCGCGTGAGCGGGCTGAGACTGAAGTGGCGCGTCTCGAAGCAGAACTCGAACAACACCGTTCCGAGTTCCATTCCAGGGCTGAAGAACTAAAGTCCTCGCGCTCCCAAACAGATGGTGAAGTCGAGCGCCTACAGGGCGTCATCGAGAAGCTGCACCAAGAGGCGGACGCAAGAGCGGAAGAAGTTACTGAGACACGCGAACGGGCTGAGCAACAAGTTTCCCAGATGGAAGAAGAAATGCACCAGATCCGTAGCGAATCCGACACTCGGATCAAGGAAGCCACAGACTCTCAGGCTCAAGCGCAGAGCGAGGTTGTCCGCTTGGAAGCTGTTATCGCACAATCGCACAACGATGTCAACCCGCAGGTCAAGGAGGCGACCGAGGCGCGCGCCAAGGCTGAGCAGCAAGTGGTCGAGCTCGAGGCTATCATTCAGCAGATCCGCAATGAAACCGACGGTCAGGTCCGCGAAGCTACAGATGCTCACGCCCACGCACAGAGCGAAGTTGCACGGCTGGAAGCTGCCATCGAACAACTCCACAACGAAACCGACCCGCGTGTCAAGGAAGCCACCGAAGCACGCGAGGAAGCGGAGGCAAATGCCGAGCACCTACAGAAAGAATTTACAGAACTCGAAAGCGAGTATGTCAGGGCTCAAACAGAACTCACCATGGCCCGGGCAGAACTCGACAGTGCATACGGCAGCAAGTCCCAGCGCGCCGCCGCCAATCCGGGCCTGCAAAGGGAGTTCGAGCAATTACACACTCGAAACCTGGAGCTCGCGCAAGAACTCGCCGCCATCAAGGCCAAGAAACCCGGCGACAGCAACCTACAGCGACGAGTGGAGACTCTGGAGAAGGAGCTCCGCGAAACGATAGACGACTACGAATCCATGACCAAAGCCAGCATCGAGTTTGAGAAGGAGCGCGAAGGATTCGAAGGCGTTATTGATCGCTTGCGCGATCGCTGCGAGCAGCTGGAGACCCAGATCAACGAGGAACGCATCAGCTGGATGGGTCTTAGTAGCCCGGGCTCCATGGGCCGCGATGGAACGTCCGAGACTACGTCTACGATGGTGCTGAAGAATGAGTTCAAGAAGATGATGCGTGATACTCGTACTGAGAATATTAAAATTCTTAAGGTCAGTGCTTCCCTTCACATCCCTATTGCATCTTCCTTGTAATACTAATCCCTTCTAGGCCGAGCAAGAAGAGCGTCGAAAACTGGAAAACTTGATCCGTACTCTGAAGAAAGAGCAGCAGCAGCTGGCTGGTAAAAACATAGCCTGAGTACTATGGCTTTATGATCACGATAATGCTTTCTATTTTTTTTTTTTCTGTTCATTTCCGGCGCCACATCTTCAATATCCCATTCTTCGTACATAGCTTTGACATTTCTTTCGGTGACTTGCACTTAATCGTTTGGCTCGCATATGTGTATACTGTTTTGATTCGAATGTATAGATAGACTAATGTATATGATGTCTGCGAATGCTTGGGCTTTGGGGCTCTCACTGAGATTTGCTCTCAGCAGCAATTACCACTCTCATTGCGGGTGGTCGGTACTTGTGGACATTACGGAAGCAAGCACATACATAGGACTTGGTCTATACGTTCATGGTGCTTTCTAGACGGGGTGTATCGAGACCCATGTGAAAACATAAATAACGGAGGATAGGAAGGGGAAAGTAAACATGTCCTTCAAAGAGCATTCCTTTTTCACCGCTGCATAGAAATCATACAAACGTCCGACCAACGAGTCACCAGATCCCACCGGGATTTGAGTATCTCCTTGCGATATCTGCCCCTGGTCCGAACTCATCGGAGACGTATTCTGAAATATGGTCCATGGCTCCGGTACACGCCGTGATTCTGTGCACGCGGCACGGCTCTTCAACCGTGAAATCTAGAATCAAGCGCCCCAGAAGTTTCATGTTGGCACCATTGAAGGTGAAGAATGGCCCAATATATTTGAGTTTGGGGAAATAACACGAAGAGGCACCAGCTCTGTCCTTCGAATAGCCGATGTACTCTTCTGTGAAATCTGCACATGTATAACCATATTTGATTGTAGTGCTCGGTCAACATGTAGAATCTAGATGACTATATTAGTACATCTCTAATCCGAGTGTTAGGTTTTCGTACGTACTTCTTCCCGATGCAGTAGTACTCTTTCTCGTAACTGTCGAGGATATAAGCTATTAGCTTTAAACTCATCTGTGTTAACATTGCTCGTAGTCTTCCAGACAGGCGAAAAAGTTTTGTTTCTACGATAGCAAAAATTTCTTCGTTTTCCCTCAACACCCACCATTTATCGTGCGAATATTAGAGTTTCCAAGCGGAAACTTGAACTCTTTCTTGTTCACGTCCCAGTCCAGTTTGGCTTTTTGGCAGTGTATTGCCAGCGTAGATAGAATAATTTCCTTAAATGGTTTGATGCTATACCGTTCGGCAATACCCTCGTATTACATGGCGATACGAGGTTGGCGGAGGAGTTCCATGTCGTTTTCGATGATAAAAAGCGGCAAAGGACTGGAAAATCAACCAGAGCTTAGCTAGGTTGGGGTATTCGTTCGTTAGTTCCTTTTGAACGAGCATGGAAAACCAGAGTGGCTTGCTTAGCCAGAGCTTGCGATTGAATAGGATAGTGAGATAGATTACCGGAATATACCCAGGTGATTTGATTTTACATCTAGAAAGCCCTAAATGTAGGCCTTGGTGAACCGAGCCGGACTCGATACAGACTATACCAGTGAGTAATCCCTGTGGTCATGGTTTGATTTATAGTTATTTGGAGCCAGCTCGAAGCTAAACAACTGCCACCATACCAAGGACGACGACAAAAAAAGTTAGTATTGTCACGTGGTTGTGAAGAAACATATAATTCTCTATCGCTGCATAGGAAGTGTTCAGAATCATGCTACACACATGTGCTGTTTGAGGGCGTTGGGTGTATCTAATTTCTTATCCAGGTGCTTGTTTCTTCCTGCCTGTTCGGATACAAACGTATTGGGAAAGTGCCATGGCTGCCGACAACCTCACCACTAGACAATTTTCCTCCGATCTTTTTTACTTAAAACGTTCAACGCTATGCTTTCTTTCTAAAACAATTTATTGTTCTTTTTGGACTCCTTATCCTTTTTTATTTAACGGTTCGACTAATATATCCTTTCGTCCTGCTTTCTAGTTCCCGCCAGCATCCTTCCTAATTGGGAGCAGAACCGTCTCCCAATGGAGCAGGACATCATTGCAGAAAGTTCAAATCGCGCCCACTTTGGAAGATTCCGAGATAGTAATCCTCAGTCGGGATCTTCAGAATCCGCTCAAAGCGAATATGGCTCCATATACAACGCTCTCAAAGCAAGTTCCTCTGGGACGGAAGACAACGGTCGACAGTACGCCTCTAGCCAACACCACTATCCGTTCCAAAGCAGCGATCTGGGTGGCAATATAGCCATGTTCCTCTCTACCTCTCCGAAACCCACCGTCGTCGAGCACCCTACAGAGCCCAGGAGGACGAGATCGCGCTGGCGGCGATCCCATACCCTGCCCGACAATTGGTATCCTACGAAGACGAAGACCATCGACCCTATAGCAGAGCTATTCAAGGACGCGAAAGCAAAAGCAAACAACCTACGCCGTCTGGGACACCGCAGGGCCGCCAGCCTCAGTGATGCAGATAACAGGTCGAGAACGCCAAGGTGGGCAGCGAATCTCTTCTCGCCTGTGAGACCGTTTCTTCCTCGATATCCGCCTCCTGATAGGTCACCTACACCTCCTGGAATTCCGTCCTTTGGCTCCCCGGAAGCTATAAATTATTCGAGACAATTCTCTGTCCGGTCTTATGCTCCCAGTCCGCCGCCAGAAAGGACACCCAGCAGACGTGCAACTGAGTACGCACATACACTGCGGAGGCTTTTTGGGATTGCTTCCCCTGTCGATCCACAACCGAGCAGACGACAGACATACACCTTTGCAAGGGCTGAGGACGGGACAGCTGTCCAAGGTCGTTTCCCATATCGCGCGAGCGGGCATGGCGTGAATCTACACAGGCAATTGGACGACCATCCATTCCATCGGGCGGTTTACCCCGTTCCAGAACTGGGAGTGCCCAATTTGGATGATAGGTTCAATGCCGGGATTCAACCGTTAAGAAGGGAGCATCATGATGTCGCCAAGAGCCGTTATTCTACGCCAGCTGTGCCCCGCAGGATACATTCAAACCATGTATCGAGGTCGCGCCATGCACATCTGCCATCGTTGGCAGTAGGGCAGAGACATCGTCCATCAGCCCCTTTCGCCGCTTCGCCTGCCACCACCTCATACTATAGCTGCATGTCCCAGCCACGAACCGGTGTTACGGTGCCAGCAGTCGATGGTGAAATTGGTCCTTCGAGGACTGGCATAGCCAACAGCCCTCTTAGGGGCATGCTCTACCAGCAGCAATCACCGGCGCAAGCTACTCGACCCATGAGTATCCTGACCGCAAGCACCACTCGCGATACGCAAGGAACAATGAGCTTCTGGACGCGCCACGAACTGCTTTCTCAATATCTTCCCTGCTGCTGCTTGGCACCCGCTGGTAATGACGATGATGATAACGACGACGATGAGGTTACCACTGGTGACGATTCAAGAACTTCGGGGATCTCGAGGACTTCACGGGCTTCTGGTGAAACGTTCATGACTGCGCGAAGCTGGGCTGACGATCAAGAACAACCACAATACCGGCGCTCTGCTGCTCCAGATCCACCACCGGGACCTCCCCCGAATACGTTCGCTGGTTGGAATCCAGTCTTTAGGGAACGATGTCCAAGACCGATCCGGAGTCCTTTGGTGGCTGATCCTATGCTTGCTTAGGCTACATCTTTGTTTGGATATTCTATTCCACCCTTCCTACAACGTCTCTTTTTCTTGGAGGATCACTTTGGTATCACTTTTCTTTTGATTGTGATGTACATTCTTGTGTCATAGCTTGGTTTTGAAGTCTGCATAGCTCGAAGCATCCTATCATTAAATGGCCCAGTGTTGATATCATTCCGTATTCATATAGGGCTCTAAACGAGAAAATATTTTCTACTCGTGACCAGTGACAAACAAAGTCAACGTGTCGAGATCACTACTGTATCCAAAGAAAACAGGAAGTAAGAATAGAATTCAGCAAGCTGCTACTCATAGCCACTAAAAAAAATAAAATAAAAAAGACCATCGAATTGAGGAACTTCTTGTTCATTGAATAGCTCATCAAAGGTTGCCCTAGCCCCTAGACCAACAGCACTAGTACACATCTAGCTAGCATTGTGAATAACGCATAGGGGTAGGTCAGGCATGCTTTTATCATCTCCACTAACAATGCGTCCTCATTTCGGAGTGTGGGGTACATGGAAAAATAACAGAATTCTAGAAGCTTTACAAGTCATGTACTAAATGGTTTTAGCGATCTGTTAACATCCGAGTCTTCCGAGATCTGGCATTTCTGGGAATAATCCCAGAGAGAGAAAGTAAGGGCTGTGCTATACCGTACAGAGTACATGGCCATTCGATATTCTGCAAGGTCACAACTTCCGCAAAGGTCGAAACCCCTTAGTATGCACTGTCTTCACGGAAGAGTTCAATCTCCATTTCCCCTATAAGATAAGTCCCCACCTTCCAGTGGACATGTCTCATGAAATTGGCTCCCACCCTAAAATTCAATAGTCAATCATATTTATGTCTGAAGATCTACACCATTCTTTCCAAAGAGGACTATGTTTCAGATGATCTCCCTCACACCTGCTGAAATGCTGAAATGCCGTTGACCGCTGGATTGTTCTTTTTGGATACATTGATTCAAGAGGTTATAAAAAGGGTATAACGTCCTTGGGTAGAAAGAAATATTCAACGCTCACTCATCCTTTTCATCCAAGTTCTCAACCCACTACTCCAACAGCACCCTGTCATAATGGTCCGCGTCAACAACATCCTTTTTGCCCTGGCTCTGGCCACTGGTGCTCTGGCTACCTCCAACTGCCAGGCCAAGGACAACGCCTGCCGCACCGCCCCCGACGCCAACATGGCCCAGTGTGCCTCTGACAACGCCGCCTGCTGCTCGACGGCTTACGACGAGTGCCGTACCGCCCCGGGCGCCAACATGGCCAGCTGTGCTGCTGAGAACGCCTCCTGCACTGGCTCTCTGCAGCGTCGCGACGATGCTTGTGAAACCAAGTATAACGAGTGCCGTACCGCCCCGGACGCCAACATGTCCACCTGCGCTGCTGAGCATGCCGCCTGCACTGGCTCTCTGCAACGCCGCGATGATACTTGTCAAACCAAGTACAACTCTTGCCGCACCGCCCCCGGTGCCAATATGTCCAGCTGTGTCTCCGACCACGCCAGCTGCTGTTCGACCGCCTACGACGAGTGCCGTGGTGCCCCCGACGCCAACATGTCCACTTGTGCTGCTGAGAATGCCGCCTGCAAGAACCAGGCCTAAGCGCTTTATTGACCTTGATGCCAGTTCCTCTGTCCAAGGGCGTTGCAGCTCAGTTCTTGAGCAACATACCCGTGACTTTGGCTTCTACCTTGGCTTGTTAGTCAGCTGGGTTGGTTTATTGGACAAGGGGACTGCTTTATGATACCCGGGAAGCAATCTTCTGACTGTGACTCGTTCACTGAGTATATATATAGCTGTTCCTGATTAATTTGTTCCTCGTTGCTGTACTTAAGTATCTTCATGAAATAAAATCACCCAAAAAAATAGTATGGCTTTTCAGTATTCAGAGCCCGAATCCCCTTGTAACACTTTCCTGATTGTAATTCACTCCGGACCTCGAGGTCCAACAAACCGAATTGAGTTAGCTGCGCTGAAAGTGGCAGGACAGTTGCGGCCAATTTTTCTTCTAAAGAAACCTAATGCGCCGAATTACGTCCCCGTGGAGCAGCCGTAATGAACCAGGGAAATACCGAAATATTTTTGCACATGTTGCTTACAAAGAATCTTTTGGTGCCCGGTTTTAACTTATCGGGCATGGAATGATACATGTACATTCTACTTATACCGCGGCGTACCACCTTAAGAGCGCTCCAGACATCGTAGGCGCAGGATTCTGTAATGGATGCAGTTTGTTGCATCTTTTCTTAGACAGACTTCTCAGAGGATCATGTGTTCTGGATAGCTAGAGCTTTTGGTGTCGTGTCCGTGTATCCCCTGAACGCCTCTTGCTATTTTTGGTTTCGTCGATGGTTTTCGTACTTAGATTGGATGCAGCCCCTTTTTCCTGGGTATGTGAGCTTTTGTAGAGCCTCATCTCTGGTGTGTTTGAAAGCATCTAGAGCTAGATTCCTCTTGGTCCTTGAGTGGCAAATATTTCCAGACGGTTATGAGATATCGACGGCCTGTCGCCTGACGATTTTCAAGGACAATATAAGCTCAACCGAGATCCAGCGTTATCAACAAGGACGGTCGATCGTTCTGGCGAGTCTGACAAGTCAAGGCTCCGGAGAGCAGACTATGTACAAAGTTGCCAGCAGCAGGTTCAGGGCAGGTTTAATGTCCATTGGCTCATTTTCGGGGGTTTTCTTTCACATAATGCTTCCTTTTTATCGATTTGCAGACTTCCGCCGTCAATTTCCTTTTGATCATCTTGTTCCTCTTTTCTAAGCTTTCTAGACACATGTTGGGTTGAGTGCTTCGTGGATATTGAAGGGCAAATACTCCCATGCTCCTAACGTCCACCCAATGGGCCTGACGTGTCAAGACTACACTGCATTGACTCGGTCCGATGACTTTTGAATCCAAAGAATCATCAGTAGTGGATTCTTCCAATGGGTGTCTGCTGGCTTAGATGTGGTATCTTCTTTGTTTTATTTTATTTTTGCTTTCTTGGATTGGGGTTACAGACTTTCTTCATCAATTGTCCTTCGAATACGTCGAAATTGTTGTTCTGGGTCTCTAGCCAGCGTGCTTAGCCCTCGTGAGTATTGAGAAGGTTGGATAACATCTCGGTGGTCAGGTCGCATCCGGTCATATATAGAAAACCGTGACCTTGTGCAAACAGAATGTGTTGGACATGGCTTGAGACGAGCCATTGTTTTATATCAAGAAAACACAAGGTCGTGGAGATGGAACGAATGGCGAGTTTAGCTGAGAGCAACGGGAGAAGAGCTGAAGTATATATATTCACTAGTCGTAGACGAGCAATAGGCGAACAAGTATAAACATTAATAGAAAGAGAGAATTAAACCGGCAAGTAAAGGAAAACAGTATGAACAAACAAGCAGTTAATCCATACAACATGCATTAACTACCGCTCATAGAAAAAGGCGCAGAAAGTGATAGGAATATAGTAGTAAAAGTAGATTAAGTAGCCAGCTCTAAGGCAGGACTCTGCGCTAATAAATGACAGACCAAAAAAAGTAAAAGAAAAAGAAGAAAAAAACGGAAACCAACACCGACACCGACACCAAAATGCCATCCCCAAGAATTGAACAAGAATGAATATACACGATCATAAACTAATGAAAAACTGACAGGCCTCATTAAGTTCTTCATCATCGCATGCAAAGTCCCATCCGACGATCCTTGGGTCCTGGCTAGCGCAGATGATCTTCCGGGAATCGAATTGCAACTTGAAGACTCTGGATGTTGGTTGCATATTGACTGTTCGGGCCAGGCGGGCTTGGTGGGTTTGGTGAGCTGCGGGTGGAATTGCGTTGGCTCTGTGGGCTCCAGGCTGATGCCCGTTAACCACAACCGTGGCCGGTCCCGGTTGGGGAGGCGCTTGGTTGCCCGGGGTTTCTGGCTGGTCATTCGCAGGTTGGTTGTCTTGAGGCTGTGGGTTGGCCTGATTCTGCGGCATCCGGGATGCTTGCCGGTCATTGAACTGGGCAACTAGGGGGAGTGGACGGGGGACTTGGACTACTTGTGTTGGTTGGTGATGAATAGCTGGTCGAGAAACCACGCTCCGAGCACTGTAGCTCTGATGCGCCTGGGAAGCCCTTGCGGCAGCGTCCGCTTGGCGGAGTCTTTGGCTAACAACCCAGTTGCCCTCGCGATCCTTTTTCCAAATGATAACTGTCTCGTCATATGAGCCTGAGACAATCCTGCCCCATTTGCTCCCACCACCTCCAGGTGGGATCTTGGCGCCTATGGCTTTGATGTCCTTGGGTCTTCTGGAACCAGCAACGTTCTGATGATATCCAGCACGCCTAAATGCACGTGGACCAAGATCAACGGCTGCACCAGAGCGCTGCGCATCCCGGAATTCATTGTCAACTGCCAAGGCTTCCAGCCTCAGCGCTTCGTCAGCCCCCGGAGGGTCGCCAAACCCAGCCTGGACAGTTCTGACTAGGTTGTGATGCCCGTGCAAACAGGCAACTTCTGCGCCCGAGACATGGTCGTAAATCCGGACCGTGTCATCGTTACTCCCACTGATGATACGCCGACTGTCGATCTGAACGCAAGCGATGCCTTTTTCGTGGCCAAGGAGTGTTTTTTTACAAGCCCCGCTCTTGAGATCCCAGATCTTAATCAAGCGATCTCCAGAGGCCGATACAATTTCGTCGCCATGCACCTGGATAGCATTTACAGCAGCCTGGTGTCCATCCAGTGTCATGAGAAGAGAATATGGCGGTAGAGTTTGTATGCGACCATTTGCGATGTCTGCCTCGAGAGCTTCTGGCGTATACTCGCTGGTATCCACAATGTATTCCGGATACGTAACCCCGGGTCCCTTGTGGAATCTAGGATAGTTCTTATCGGCTGCTGTAAGTTCGCGACGGTTCCAGATCTTGATGAGTTTATCCTTGGAGCAAGTGACCAGGTATCGCTCGTCGAAGCGAAGGTTCAGGACGGAATCAAAGTGAGCCGCCGGGATCTGGTGGATCATTTCGCCAGTCGAAAATCGCCAGATGATGATTTGCATGTCGCTACTGCCCGATATAATGACGTCTTCAGACGGGCTAGGATCGAATTGGAGACAAAGCACTGATTTTTCGTGGCCGACAAGGGGAGGGTAGCGTAACCGTTTGGATTCCAGGTCCCAGACGCGAACTGTCCGATCCCGACTCCCACTTACCAACCATTTTCCGACAAACTGAATGGCATAGACACATTCCAAATGAGACTCTTCTGGGTGTGATGGATGAGGAAGCTGAAAATTCTTGTAGCGGGCCATGTTCCAGTTCTCCTCTAGTCTCCTGCGCTGCTTGTAAAGATGCGGCCAGTTGATCTTGACGGTACCGTTGGGTAGTTGAACCCAAATAGACGATTTGAAGGGTGAGTATGGGGTTAATGGACGTGGTATAATTATGCGCTCTTCGTTTTGGACCAGCGATGCGTCATCGCTCATGAGATGGTCCCCGTCATTGTCGGCCTCTGCGATCTTCGAAGACTCTGCGCGCGAATCCAGCCATGATGGGGGAACTCGCTTTTTGAGCTTCGGTTCACCGACGTCGGATTCTGCATACCTGATGCGAGATTTGCGATCCCGGGGCGACAATAGTCCTGACTGTTCTTGCTCTGAGTTCTGAATTGCATCGACGTCCACGCGCCATCCTTCGTTGATATATAGCTCTCTCCAAAGACGGGAATCGAATATCCGGCTTCGCCACGCTCGCGAAGCCAGCGACGCAGTCAAGAGAGTTTGGGGGTCGAGGTAGGAGAAAATCTCGGATGTTATTTCGGGCGGAAGTTTGAAGACAGGGTCTATATGTAGGAGAGGGTCCAAACGGTCAACTATCTGGGCGACGGTGGAGATGCGCAGGGAGCGTAAGACTCTGTAGGCAAATTCTGGTGAAGAATAGAAGTGTCAGTCAACCCCACTCCCAGGCAACATGCAACTCAGAAAGCAAACAAGGCATACCAGCTCTGTCCTGCTCGCTCTGCGCGAGGATCCAGTCGGGGGGAGGCATCGCATCGTTGGTGAATGGATTTATCTCCTGATAGGATGGGCTTTTTGCCTCGTCGGAATAGCCCTCATCGAGTTTGAAGGCCCTCGCGGAGGGAGTGGTGAACTGGGGAGGAGCACCGTCGGGCGACGAGGGCCAGAGATAGCTTCCAGGAGGGATCGCGGACTCTTTGTCCATGACCTGGCCGGGTTTTGAAGGTGGTGAATGCGTCTCCTCAGCCATACATAGGGACTAAGAAAGCGACTTCTAAAAATGATGCTCTCGTTGGGTCGTTGAAGGAGTCTGACGCGAATAATCAAGATGAGGCTTGTTGGTGATAAGATGAGAACAAGCAAGCGTGACTAATGACAGGTCAGACGTCACTCAGCCAAGGAACCCGCTACAGAGACAGGATACTCTATACTGACAAAAATAGAAAGACAGAAAACAAGAAAATAACGTAGAGAAAAGAAGAAAGGGAGGAGAAATTATTGTCGAAACTGCAGGATTCAAAATATATTGGGCTGCCAAGTGACCAGTCACACCAGTTAGACCAGCCGAATTGGTATCGCTAGTTTGTATATTGGGGGTAGAGTACGAGTAGAAGACTACATTGTCATTATTGACAGCAGTTTCAATGTCCTCCTCGAATCTGTCTACAGTACCAACTCGAATAATGGCCATCCCAGCAGTCGAAGCAGTCAATGTATATAGGCTGAGATATATATCTTGACGCGCCCTCTGATCTGTATACACGCCCAACCAAGCAATCAGAGCCTCTGCACCTGCTATTCTGATCCACTAGGCAGCTCCATACAGTATTCCGCACTAATAATGCCAATAATCGAAGAAATTTCCGGATTCCTTCGAGTCGCTTCTCCTGACGCTGGGGCTATTCTCGAAACGCTGGCGTGCTGTTAGCCCGATGGTTGGCTGTCAGCCCTCCAGAAGTTTTCTACCGGCGGTTACAAGAGTAAAGGAGTCTTAACTGATTCTTTGTCTATCAGTCTTTACGAAGACAGCAGAGAGGCAGAGATGGCGAGATTCAGGAGAGCTGTTTATGGTAATGCTATATTTGTGAAAATACGGTATGTTACATACTATTACATACATAGATACGTACCCCATTTCCATCTACGGTAGAAGCTCTTAGAAGAAGACAATGATATGGCACTGGATAGTGATAGTATGGGGAACAGCCGCCATAAAGCCAATGGCCTTTTTCACCTATTTTCCATAACCACCAACTATGGAGAGCACTGTCAGGTATGTGTATGTACAAGTAACACGTAAAATACAGACATACAGTATCAGACTAATTCACTCCTAAACACTCCTCTTTTCGCTTCTCTCTCTCTCTCTCTCTATTTTCTTTCTCCAACTTCACATCCTCCCTTGTGATATTTCTAGTTTCTTTTATTCAGAATAATATCCCTCAGCTCTCTCCTTCATCCTTAGGAGAGCTTCTCGACGCTTGCCTGGCTGCAGCGGTCAACCCC
Source organism: Aspergillus pseudoglaucus (assembly GCA_039880875.1). Taxonomy (NCBI): domain Eukaryota; kingdom Fungi; phylum Ascomycota; class Eurotiomycetes; order Eurotiales; family Aspergillaceae; genus Aspergillus; species Aspergillus pseudoglaucus. The sequence goes on along the minus strand of JBDODC010000037.1, from coordinate 4,308 downwards.
ACATCCTTACCCACCCTTTTCCTCGAATCCTCCCTCTCCATCAGCCACGGCGGTTCTCTTTCTCTCTCCCTCCCTCTCTCTCCCAGCCCTCTTTCTTTGGCAGCAAGGGTCGGAGAATTAATTCAAGACCAGCAATTAGGAAGAAAGAAAAAAAGAAAGAAAGAAAGAAAGAAAGAAGGGAGTCGCATATTGTCCAAGAACATAAAACAAAAAACTCCCTGGATCTTAATACACATATTTACTACAGGACCGCATCGAGCCTCGGTCCCTACGAAAACCACATCTCGAAGATACTCTGTTGTCTGTTGTCTTAACTACTGCCCGCCCTGAGTCAACCTTTGGAAGCATCTAAAGCCTCCAATCCCCACTTCTCGCATTCTTTGGTTCTGCTCGCTTGCGCCATCTCATCCCGCATCGGTCGGCCCACCGGCTCGCCTCAGTCAATCTCCCTATCAATCGGTCAACTTCACTCAATAATCCATGCTCGAACTCTTGGGCCTACGTCCGTCCACTCTTTTCCCGTCCTTCCTCGTCCTGTCTGCTGTGCGGATTCTCGTCTAAATACTACGACTACGACTACTACCACGAACCTTCTACCGTCTCCTCTCTATCTCCCCCCCGCACAGCAATTACATCCTGGTCGGTGTCCTATCCTACGGTTCTTATTCGATTACAATTTGGGGGGGAATAATTCAAGATGGTCGAATCTATATCCGCTGGCGCTCCGATCGCCGAGGACAACATTATAAACCGCCGTGGCGGTGAATCCATCTACCAGAGCTGTGTGAATCTGAAGAAGCGGCTGGCAGAGGTCCCGAATTTCGAACAACATATGCTGGAGATGGAGGAGGATGACAAGGCGCAAGAAAATACAGATCCTGTGGCTTCGCTATGGAAATGCCTCCGGAATGGCTACCCGCTGCTCACCATCTACAACGCCTCCGTCCCCGAAGAGTATCTCGAAGTCGATCCTGCCAAGGTCCCCGAGGCTAAACGACCCAAGGCCGCTACCTTCAAATTCCTCCAGGCCTCTCTACAAGAGCTGGACTTCCCGCAACAGGAATGTTTCCTCATCACCGATCTGTATGGTGATAGCACCACCGGTTTTATCAAGGTGATCAGGATGGTCAATCGCGTGTTGGATATACTGGAGATGCAGGGACAGCTGAAGCGACCATCAGAGGTATCCAGCGCGCCGGAGAAAGGAGTAACGGGTGTGAAGCTCACCAAGCGGCAACATATTCTCAAGGAACTGTTGGAAACCGAGCGTGATTATGTCCATCATCTCCAGAATCTGCAGGCGTTGAAGAAGGAACTCGAGGAGACCGGCGCTCTCACAGGTGATTCTAGCCATCAGATTTTCCTGAACCTGAACAACCTTCTGGATTTCGCGCAACGGTTTTTGATCCGTATGGAACAACACTATGCCTTGCCTGACGACGCGCAGAACTGGGGTGAACTTTTCATACAGCACGAAGAAGCTTTCCAGCAGTACGAGCCGTTCATCGCCAACCAAATGCGCTGCGACGACCTTTGCGTGAAGGAATGGGATAGGATCCACAACGCACCACGTCCCTTGGACCTGCAACAGATGGTGGCGCAACCGTCAACGCTGAATGGTTTTTTTGTCAAGCCTTTCCAGCGGTTAACCAAATACCCCCTAATGCTCACGGTGAGTGTCCTCTTACTTAAACCCACTATTTCAAATGATGAACCGCCCATGTTGACTCGTCGTTTCACAGGAACTGCGCAAGCAAACCGAAAGCCTAGACCTTCAGGCTGACATTACTCGGGCGATCGATGATATACAAACCGTTCTGGATGCCGCCAACGATGCGATCGACAAAGAGCACCTTGCCACTGCCGTCGTGGAACTTGCTGAGCGAGTTGATGACTGGAAGTCCCTCAAAGTAGACTCATTTGGTCAGCTGCTCCGGTTCGGTACATTCACGGTCGTCAAAGGCGACACCGGCAAGGATTCGGAACGAGAGGTTGGTCAAATATATATATATATTTTTTTGCTGATACGGAACTGTGCACAATACTGACTATGATTAGTACCACATATATCTTTTCGAGCGGATTCTCCTGTGTTGCAAGGATATTAATCCAAATAAACAAAAGAAGCTCATTCCAGGAAAAGAAAAAATTGCTTCCACCATTAGGGGGAAACCGCGACTACAGCTGAAAGGCCGTATTTATATGGCCAATGTGACGGATATTGTCTGCATGCGGAGGCCAGGTATGATATTTCAAGGACACTAGTAGTTAAACCTGGGGGACTTTTCTGACTTGGCTTTCCATACAGGTGCTTACCGCATTCAGATTTTCTGGAAGGGCGACCCTGGAGTGGTTGATAATTTCTCGATCCGCTACCAGAATGAGGACATGCTGAACAAATGGCACAAGGACATCGACCACCAACGGCTAGTTCAAGGCGAGCAACGTAGCGCCGAGCAACGTAGCGCCCGAAATACAGGTACTTCCGAAACCGAGTTCATGTACATGAAGAACGTGTCCCATATGCCGAACCCATACCAACAAGAGTACGACGCAGAGGAGAAAGAGGCTGGGTTCTTCTCCGAATTTCCAATGAGCCGGAATGCCTCGAGCACCAGTCTCAGGACACGATCGGCAACAGGAGGAAGTGGTGGCTCTAGTCGACCTACGCGATATCCGATCCCCGAAGCAAACCTTTCGGTGCACACCCAAATGTCTGGAAGCAGCATGTCCATGTCGCCAGGAGAGAGGAACATGAACTCCTACTTTTCCCCTGTGGCAGAGACACCATCGACAAGATCGAGCTCCCAGTCTGCCGGGTTCCCGTATAACCGACAGCCATCGAACAACTGGAACGAACAGGAACCCAATCGATATACGGCACCGGCGATGTCTCGTGCTACGTCTAGGGATGGCAGCCACATGAATGGATATTTCAATGCCCCGACGACCAATGGACGCGGCACCCAGCGCCCGTCGTTACCACCCATGTCTCAACATGCAGCAAACGGGTTGGCATCCCAAAGGATGCGCTCTGCTAGCAGCCCTGACATTCATAACCACCCCGAACCACGTCGGTACATTCATACCATGCAGACAGTGGACAACGTACCCGTGCCACCGATTCCTGCTCACATGGCCAACATGAAGGCACCCGTCAACCGGAGTCAAACCAACTCACCTACAGGGCAGAACCTTTCCGTTCGAAACGCGAATTCACCAGCAACCCACTTCCACGAGCCTCAATATTCTGAGTCTCGGGGCAACTCGGCGTCTGACCAACCTACTTCGCCGCTGAGCCAAGAACCCGGCTCGCCTCTGATGCCGACCCAACTGAAGGCGAAGGTGAACTTTGACGATAATTACGTTACACTGGTGATCGCGAGTAATATCATGTTCCGATCACTGACAGATCGGGTGGATGCCAAACTGGCCCGGTTCACCAGTCGATCGATTGGCAACAAGACCGTCCGGCTACGGTACCGAGACGAGGATGGAGACTTTGTGACGATCGATAGCGATGAGGCTGTACAATTAGCATTCCAGGAATGGCGAGAGCAGCATCGCGACATGCTCTCCAAAGGTCAGGTGGGAGAGATTCAACTTTACTGTCAAGTGATTGATAATTAGATGATAGAAAAGATCGACTGTCCGAAGGACGGTATACATTTCCGGTCTATACCTTTGTTTTTCTTTTGAGCCTTTTTTTTCGTTTCTTACATTGGAAAGGCGACTTCATGATGAACTCTTATTTTCTTTACATTTCCTTCAATGTCTATGACTATGACTTGCATGACGATGTATGTATACCGATATTTGGTTTGAGCCTTTTCTTTTTTCTTTTCAAGATGAGATGAGATGTATAGTTTTTTTTCATTATTGTCATTTTCTTTTGCATGCGCTAGGTTGGGAGGTCTCGTATCTTGATATGAATTTTGTTTAATTGGCTATTCTGTCCCCTATTACTTTTATTCCTACCTAAATAGATCTGAACGAAGTCCGTGAAACAGTTACCATTAAAAGCAGAAAACCGCGATGTGGATCGAATACCGGGTAATCGGGAGGTGAGGCATTTATGTGCTTCTCCTTTTTCTAGAATAAGTAGTCACTGGTATCGCTCAATCAGGGAGCATCCTCCAACGTCAATGCTGGCGGCTTGGCATCATGTGATAGGGCTGTAGTGTTAGCACCTGGTGATCACGTGCTTCTTCACCGCCCTCGTTAGGCCTAATTAGGTAGTTGGCCGGTCTGCTCGACCGACCACCCAATCAACTACTCTTTCCCACATATTCACAGGTTATGAGCCCT